>JAPYZI010001762.1:0-32906 GCA_030523105.1 Ophioninae sp. A BG-2022a | reverse complement strand
GAGGCAAAGGGGTATGTATGGAAAAATTTGCAAAAATCGATGGTCCAACTTTGAAATTCTGCCAAAAATCGAAAAATCATCGGACTTTAATGATTAAAAGAGCATTTTGAAGAGAAAATCATAACGAAGAGATTAAGGACAGAGTGGAGTGCCAAACCCTAAAGAAAAAAAAGTTATCGATGATTTAATGAAAAAACGTATTTTGCCGAAAAATAAAAATTTTTTTTTGATTTTTAATATTTTTTTTATTGGTCTATTTCGATGTAACTTTGTCCCCTGAACACGAATCTATCATTCATTTTCTCCAAAACCCAAAATTCCCATGAAAAAATTGTGAAAAACTTCTAAAGTCACGATTTCTTTTGCGGCGTGTGTTTTCGACGAAAATTCGTTGATATTCGTAATCAGCTGAAAATTTCCGATTATATAGACCCTTTTAATACTTTTAAAACAGAAAAAAAATGTTCGACAACCCTGGTCACTTTTCCGGAATCTCAAAAATCACGAAATTTCAAAACGTCGCTTTTTATATACTATAGAGATTCAATGGATCCGGTTGGAAAAGGTTTTTGCCTAACTTAGATAATGGCGTTGGATTCATATTGATATCTCCTATCGTTTTCCCGGAAAGTATATACTACTTATATGTATGTGAGTATCGGTTGACACACGTACATATACGTGTTTTCGTTGCGACGAAACTACGCGCGTCTTTTCTACACGCTGCGCTCGGAACGAATCCACACGTATATAAACAAACACGCGCCCACGGTCAGCGCTCGGCAATTGTCTTGTCACGATTCTTCGTTCGAAAAGTCGTGACTTCGTAGCCGAATTCGCGTGCGGGGCGCGCCATCCGTTGATAGTCACTCGCAGCGCAAAACGCAGCGCAAAATTGTCATTACCGACGTAATGAGGTGCCGCGTCGAAAGTTTCCAGCGTGTTCGTCATTCCCTTAAGCATGTTCAGATCCCAACATACCATAATTACAGAACTCAAGTAATCTTGATCGTCCGTTCCAATATTCAAATAAAGACAAAATTGGCGTAATTCCATTTTTTTTCACTGCTCTCGAATATTCGTTAAGCTAATTCCGTAAATGAAATTGAGTGTGGAAAATATGAGGATGAAAATAAAACATTTCCACCGCATTGCAACGGTACGAACTTCGATTTCATTGTTTGACACGTTTAAGCTACAATGATGGCTGAAACATTGTCTCTATAATCTTCGGACAACAAAATAACAATACAAATTTGCGAAACGATTTTAGGTCGTTGGAATAAAGATAAAAAACACGAAGAACTTCGTTGCTTCCCAACGATACAAACGTCGTAACTATCGACAGAAAGGACCGAACTTTGCGACTCCCAGAGATAAATACTTGTCGCAGAATTTTCTTGATCCAGCGATTAGAAACGTGATAAAAGCGACTCTCAAAATATCGAATCATTTCGAATCAAGTGTATTTTTCCATCCGATATTATTCGTTAGAGGAAACCATTTATGTCCACGTAGTAACGGTTTCTGCGGATGACGCATTACGCCGGGCCATTGAATTCTCCCGAAGGAACGTGTGCACCGTGAGTGCGCGAATGTGTTCGAATCGGTCAATCGCTCGGGGAAAAGCGCGGGTTTTGTCCGTGCTGACTGCGAGAATTCTCAACGACGAGGACGTGGCAACGCGGCGCCACGTTATCGGACACCCTATAGAGCGTGTTTTCAACACAAGTCGTCCCGTTTCGCCGCGTGTACGCACACACGAGCTTCTATCGTCCGACTTGACTCTGTACGGCTCGGGCAGTATGAACTCCTTTACTTCCGTTCCGTTTCTCCTATCAAGCACAAATTCTTTTCTTCCTTTTCAACGCGTAAATTCGCACGTGCGTGCTTCGTCCCGGCTATGAAATGTTTCTTTCTTCCCACTCCTACGTGCACAGACTTTGCACACGGGGAGAGAAAAAAAAACGCATAATGCCTCGTCACGCTCTTAATTTCCGCACATCCTTTCGAGAAACGCAATGGAGATACGAATTCTTTCTTTATCCATGCGCACTCAGCGATAAGTTTTATTGACGAGACGAAGAGCTACACTTTTTATGCCAATAAACTGCTTTTTTTCAAGCTCTCGAGTGATGGTTGGGTAACCTTCACTCCTTAAGTGATTAAGATCACCGTAACCATCTGGAAATCGGGATTATACCAAAACTGCTCTTTTCATCGAACAAGTAACACGATCAAAAAATTGCTTAATCAATAATTTGTATGTACATGAACAAAATAGTGCACCACATTTCATGAAAAATATCAATTAAAGACAATGTCATAAATAACGTTTCAACAGGAGGTCCTTGAACGACACCCGTATTTTTGGCTTATGGATTTTACATTCATAAGGAATTAACGATTCATTTCCAATACTCGTTATTGGGTTTCATCGACGTATCCGATTTAACCCTCCGTAGTCGGGCTGGGTAAAATCGAGACATTTGTCAGCTTGGCTCGACATAGGTACCTGAAAACTCCTTAAGACAATTTTAGCTGTCCGTACAATTTTGTTTCTCCACCCAGCATCGTATCTAAGAGTCACTTCCGAATTT
Organism: Ophioninae sp. A BG-2022a; assembly: GCA_030523105.1. Lineage (NCBI taxonomy): Eukaryota > Metazoa > Arthropoda > Insecta > Hymenoptera > Ichneumonidae > Ophioninae sp. A BG-2022a. The sequence continues at coordinate 30,306 of JAPYZI010001762.1, read as the reverse complement.
AAGTTAGTAATATATCAAATTCACAAAGTCGTGTTTGCGCATTCACCTCTTTGTGATCTTTTTAATGTGCCGCGATTTGTTTTTTTTTTACCAATTGATTTGTCAGACATCATTTAGCAGGCTGAAAGCATGATCCGTAATTTCACTATCCACATCAAACATTTTGCCAGATAGTTTTGCCACGATCTTTTTTGAAACTGATTGGGTAGAACCGACCTAATGTGATTACCATGTATTTGTCGGAAGTGTTATCACGGAGGGTCAAGTTGCGTGAATAAAAATATACATAATTCGAAAGATAGTAAATACTCCGATGACTCGTGCTCAATATTCTTCATTGCAACACACTGATGAAGAAAAATTAACGTACGATAAAAAGTTGTTCTTTATTTTGAAACGCCCTTATGTACACAAGTGCGATCCGTTGAACGAGCTGCGACATAACCTGTTGCTAGGGTAAGATTATGGTAGAAGCAGCTCCGGTGTCTCATGGGTACTGGCAAATCCATTTGACTCAACTCGCAACACGAGTCACGAGCAGATCCAGCTGGCACTAAATCCCCCACCTTTGCCTTTCCCCTGTTGCCAGCTCGTCAACTGCGAGACCTCGTGTACAATTCTTTCGACAGCAGGGACGACGAAAACGGTGAAAGTTTACAGAGTTCGAGGGAGAAAGAGATCCGAGGCTCGAGTTATCCACGTTTTATCGTTCAATCTTTTTTTCTCCTCGAGCTGTCTGATGTTTTCACGAAGCTCTTAGTCGCGGTGACGAAATTCGCATCACTCTGATGGGTAAAGAATCGAACGGTGATGTGTCTCGTCTCCATTTTTTTTTCGATGACAGTTCGATCCTCGTTTTTATTATTCATCCTCGGTTCATTATTTTCCTGTCTTTTTGAAAGTACGAACATTATTGAGTGTGCTTAGAGTCAAGGCCGCATATATATCTCTGGAAGCTTTTTCGCGCCCGTAGTGCTCGCTCGAAAAAACGAGGATGGAGTACGTTGGTGTTGATGGATGGGAGTGTTATTCCATCAGAGCTGCTCGTCTTCGATCTCGTGGCGAGGCTCGCCCGAATAACACTCACGGGACACATTATCGAGAGCTCGAAAAAAAAAAATGCACATTCGCGTTTCGCGCGCTCCGCAATGTCCGTTCTCGTTAAATCCGCAGGAGTGGCGATGGAACGAGAGCAAGCTAAAACATATTTCGTCATTATTGCGCGACTTTTGTGTCTCATCGGTTTCAGCTGTTCCGTCGTTGTATGGGCAACGGTTGTTCAGAAGAAAAAATGGCGTATTACGACATGGACTAGGTGGTACGATGACGCAACGAGGCTCTCGTCGAGCTTGGATCGTTGATTGAATTATTTGCTAGCACTGTTAGAGTTTTTCTCGTCTCGCCATCTTTGTAACCCGAGCTTGTTGTACGATTCGAGAAAATTCTCGAACCTTGCAATTATCCTTTCCAATTCCAAGTCATCTCGTTTGGCGCTAGAAGTAGCGTAGTTTTACGTTAATTGTTGGCTCGTCACTTCGTTCACTATGAAATTGAACATCAAAGCGTTTCCAATAATTTCGTAATGAAAAAACGAAAGAAGCGAATCATGGCGTCCATTGATGATGTGGCGTATGCGCGGTGAGCGTCTTTCTCGGTGCTCCATGACTAGGCTGCCAACGGTTATACAACGATACGTGACGAGACGGGGCGAACTAATGGCGTGGCTGGGAAAATTCCGCGCTCGTGCCATCTCCCGGCTAACTTTAGAGTTATCGAGTTAACACTTCGAACAGCCGTGGGATGGCGAACGAGGAAACTTCTTTATCTTCGTGCGAAAGTTCCATACTGTTCGGGGATGTCGGAAACGAAACGAATCATTATCGTTGTCTGCAAATGGTTTGCGATTCTATGGCGATTTCAAGCAATTTCGTACGATTATTTTTCGGATAGGTGAATGAAATTAAAAACCGCGCGGCTATGAAAGCAAGCTTATGCCTTATCGTCCGTCGATATTGCGAATCTCCTTGAAAATATATCGAACGCGGAGATTTGTTGGCATACTCTCTTATACGTCACCAGTATTACTGAAGGCAACGTGTGATAAATATTAATATGGCAGAAAATGTAATAGCGGCTCTGTGAGGTAAAATGGAATGTCTAGATTAAACCCGCTCAGTTGGTAAGGTAGTTATCCTGGTGTTCTCTCATTCGACTGAGTTTCAGATACCATGATCGCCAACTGAGTTTCTTGCCTTGAAAACTGTTCAAAATCTTCTGATATCATAAACAAGCATATTTTGAAGAAGAACTGCGAAGAAAAGTCCAGCTATGTGATTTTTGAAACGCTCATTCGTTGGGTTTTATTTTTCTTTTCTCCAAATGTCTCAAAACCGGGGGCAGGTTTTCCAAATTTATCACGAAAAGTAATTCGCCATTGCAACTGCTACTTCTAGAATCGAGTTTGTTATGAAAATCTAAAGCGTCTATAATTCGCTTTTGCAGTGCACCGACTTCGTGAAAGCTGGCGCGGAGCAAGGAATGACACCTTCGGACGTGGTACTCGCTGCTGACATCACATTTTCCTGCGTAGCCGATCCTCAAGCAACCAAGGATGTACGTCTACTTGTTTCGTTACATAAAAATAATATGCCAGAAAATTATATTCGAATGCGGTTAACTAATTGATGCACCGACGATTGCAGATGGTGTTCGGTAATTGCGGCGTACTGACGGAAATATCATCGGACAAGGGATACGTCGAAATGACGGGAATAGATGCTGAAACATCCCAGGATATAGCCGAGGCAATAAACGCAAAGGGTGGACGTTATCTGGAGGCGCAAGTTCAGGGAAGCAAGACTCATGCGCAAGAGGGCACGCTGGTAATTCTGGCGGCAGGTGACAGATCCCTATTTGACGAGTGTCAATCTTGTTTCGAGGCAATGGGAAAGAATAGTTTTTATCTGGGCGAGGTTGGCAATGCCACCAAGATGAATCTTGTGCTTCAATTAATGGCTGGAGTGACACTCGCCGGTCTTGCGGAAAGTATGGCTCTCGCTGATCGAGCTGGACTTCAGCAAAAAGACGTTCTCGAAGTACTGGAACTCACGTCGTTGGCGTGCCCGGCGATACTCGACAAGGGCCGAGGTGAGTCTTCGATTCGGTTCGAATGTCCTGCTTCATTCATTTTTTGTGTAGATCCACGCGTTATTTAGAAAAAAAAACATAACTTCGTCAATTTCTCAGATGAACAATAAAAATGAAAAAGTTACACTCCTTAGATTTGATACTTAGCGGGAAGAATGGAAGTTCAGCTAGCTATAATCGTGTTCGAAATGTTTTTGGATGATCTGATTGCATCCAATATAGCTAAAAGGGTGAAAAGGGAGAGTTACTTTTTTGTCTCGATGTATCCCGATATCCAAATTACACGACGTGATATTCCGTAAAAGTGAGTCATAATCGTTCACAAACATTTATTCCAGCCCTACTGACGGTCGATAAGATCGGTTCTTCTTTTCATGATAGTACAATTATTGCAATTTCTCAACGATATATTTTCAGCAGGACTTTATCGAGCTTATTATGATTTCAGCGATAATCGAGGGCGGCTTCCCAACACAATTACCACTTCAGCATATGCAGAAAGACCTGAGACTGTCGCTCGGTATGAGCGATCAACTGGAACAGCCTTTGCCGCTTGCGGCGGCAGCGAACGAGGTTTACAAGCACGCGAAGCGTCTTGGATACGGCGAACACGACGCTTCAGCCGTTTACATCAGAGCCAGGTTCTAACCGGGGCTTATCATCATCGAACGGGCTTTTGCTATATACGATATTTATTGCAATACCTGACATTGTTGTTCTCACCCCTCCTCCCGCCCCGGACTCTGGACGGACGCGTACGTAGGGAGAATATATTGATAGAACATTTAGGAAAAAGATGGTTGGCAATTTGACGTAACGATAATGAAATGAGATACGGAATGGCGAGAGAGGAAGGAAAGGCAGGGGGCAGGGGGGAGGGTGTAAAAAAAGTTTTCTCATCCGAGAAAACTCTAGGATGCCCCTTCTCCCCTTCTCCCCTTCTCTCCTCGTGATTATACTTTTTTCTGCTGCTATCCATTTACTCGGTTCACCGGGCTGATTGAACTGTCTTGACAAAAACTTTTCATCGGTTTTTTTTTCTTCATATGTATATCCGCATCAACCGCCCCTAATGCTCACTCGTCGCGTGAGAGGCGAACCAAAAAAAAAAAAACTCGAAGCGCCGTTCGCACCGCCTACTTCAAATTGGCGAGAAGCTCGCGCAGACGGCGCACGATTTGAGTCATGTGCCTTACAATACTGCTCGACGAGAGAATGTTAGAACGGTCGATACTGTCAAATACGAGCAAAGATGCTACGCGACTCCGTCTGACTTTTCCGGCAATTTTTGGGGGAAAAAAAGCGTGGCTGTTTTCTGTATAACGGGATCCGCGAAATGTATTTTACGTGCAAAGTTTCGTTATCGAGGATTATTTTCTCTTTCTCTCTTTCTCTCTCCCTCTTTCCGCCCTAGGGATCCTATTTTGCAGTCTTGCTCTGAAGGGGTGGGTAGGTGAGGGAGGCAGGAAGGGACTTTGTAAATGGCTCGCTCGCGTCTAGGAAAAATTCTTCCGAATGCCGATTGAAGAAAAAAAAAAATTCTTATCGGTTGCCAACGGCGATTCGTATCTTGAAAAAAAAAAGAAAAAACATCGCGGACGTCCAAGCGGATGCAAAGTGCTCGAAAAGAGAGGGGCTCTAGATGATCTGCGGAAATGCGACAGGACGTAAAATAGTTTTTAATATCTTTTCCTCCAACAGTTTTCTTTCCATGGTACGAGCCTGGATAAGTCGTGCACAATAACCGGTCTCTTCTAGACCGCTCGTATTTAACTTGATAACAGCGTTATCCCTTAATTTGCTTTTATAATTCGCTGTTTATTATTCAGAGGGAACGGTCTGCGATTCGTAATGGTTGCAATTGTCTAGCCCCTACTGAAAATATCCATCGCTTTGTTTTCTACGCGGAACACGATACAAATATGACTTCAACGAAGAACAACGTTTTGGTTAATATATTTAGCAAAAAGAATTATTCATTGAACTTCAAGGTGAACCATTCTCGTAGATTCCAAAGTCCGCGAATTTTTTACGGATTTGAGTTCGGTGGAAGTTCGATTTGCTTCCTCGGTCCAAATCCTCTTTTTCGTTGCACAAGCTACAGTCCAGCTAATGAGACGGTAACTCGTATACAAATTCTAAAAACGCGCTTCAAAAGACGATGAATTTTTCACAATATAAAACTACTTTATCCAGTCTTGTTACGCATCTATAGCACGCGTAGTACGTACAGTAATTGTAGATCGCTGCAATGAGAAAATTAACAAAAGTTCTTATTCGGAGAAAAATTAAGGAAGAACCAATATTGCGACCAACGGAAAATATCTGTCTCCCTGAGCGTGGGTAAAAATTGATAAAAATGAGCACTCGAACGCGCGGAGGATGTAAAATAAAAAAAAGCAAGAAAGTCTGACGGGAACGTTGATTAATTGTACATGACTATAGCGACGAGCGATCGCGATTTGTTGTTTCGAAATGTGTGAATTGTAATATGAAACGCACGCGAGCGGAGAAAGATTCAGTAGTTTCCGCGTGGAATTTTGATGACGAGGAATGCCCGGCCGTTTTGGAAGGGTTTGAGACGGAAGCGCGCGAGTGATGCAACATTGGGAGCCTGGTATCCATACGTGGCAAACGCGAGCCCTCCGTATATACATATATATACAAATAGTTTTTATTTTTAATTCTTTTTGTTTGATAGATTTAATTTTGTTCCGTAAATCCCTGCCTCAACCGGAAGTCGACACACAACGTAAAAAAAAGAACAACAACAAAGAATGAAACAAAAATCGCGTAAAGGTTGGCGAGATCACTTTTCGAGCAACATCGCGAAGCGCGAAGAGAGACCGAACAACAGAATTTTGTATATTGTATAATTGACATTGTAAATTGAAACATCGTAAGAAACGATTGGGCTTTGCTGTATTTTCTCCGGTCTCGTCGAGAAGCCGTGAAACGGATCTTGCGTTCTCGAGAAAATCATTAACGCGTAAATGAAACTCACAAACATACGTTTTAATTAATACAGAACAAACAAATTCATCGGCTTGACATTTTTTTCTCGATGACGGAACGATGCTGCGTTTCTTAACCTTGGTAGCCCTCGAACTCCTACATTCTCTGTCGGAAGCACGAGTGTGTGTGTGCCTGCACACAAATACGTAGCTGCATTAGCGATGCAGCATCACGGGACGTAACTCCCGTTTCACGGCATTGCTCATGGACGATCGTTGTTTCTTCGCCAGTCTAAGAGAACAAATGAAAAACGTAAGCGAGAAACGACGCATAATTTTAGAGGAAAGTCAGAATTAAATAGGAGAGTAATAATAACGAGGAGGTCGCTGCTATCGGCGAATTCGCCCATATCACATAACCCATGTAAACTACCGGGGCAAGTTGTGTTACGTTACTTGATGATAAATTGTGCACGTGTAACGTGACGAGAGGCAGAGATGTTACGATAGACGAATATATATATATATATATATATTTATATATATATGTATTTATATGTATATAAGGGCATCGAAAAAAGTGTACTCTTGGCCCTTCGAGCGACCGCATAAAGCGTAGAAATTCATGATAAATGAGAACTCTAATCGATCGATATATTTTTGTTTCACCTAACTTCCACGAAAAATTCATTCTACCTTTAAACTCAAATAATGCAACAACGAATTGATAATTTGCAAATTTGATTTAAGATTGAGGCGGGCCCGTACAGTTTTGAAAAAAAGAAAATTGCAAAATCGGTGTTACTTCGATACAAAAAAATGATCAAAATTGACAGCTAAGATTATTCAAGTTCCAAAGCTCAGCTCGAACAATCCTCGGCTGCAATCAACAAGCGTTGGTTATTAAAATTCAACTGTAACTGAGGGAATATCAAAGTTGTGTCATGTATGTTTTAAAAGAAAAAGCGAATTTTGCGCACGAATCAAAGTGGAGAAAAAATAATTATTGCAACGACTCGAACGCGAGTTACGAAGTTCAAGTTTGGCCTGTGTTTTTGCGCTCTCTACAATACTGTTCGAAGGTACAAGAGTAGAGGGACTCCCTTCGTCGCACCTTGATAGATATATATATATATATAAATAAATAAATAAATAAATAAAAATAAATTCAACATTATTACAACGTACACGAATTATAATGTAATAACTGTAACAGGTGAGAATCAGGCGAGAAAGGAACCGAGAGAAAGAGAATAGGAAGATAAATATTATATATTATGAAATAATGACGATGATAAAGCGAGGGATAAAGTAGGAGCGTGAGTGAAAGAGTATGCACGTTACAAATACGTTGCGTCTGCCGATTCACGTTATATATGTTTTGTCATGAAAATACACTGGTTTTTGAATAAATATCTATTTGAATTAATACGAATTGAATATACAACTATGTGCACCGATTATGGGCGACCTGCGTGACTAATTCGGCACTGCCGACCCTTGACATTCGTATAGTGGAATTATTGTTACAATTGAGTTTTGAATTACACAATTTCTTTCCTCACTGCCGTTCCTTTTAATCACGAACGTTTAGATGTCAATGACATCAAGGATACAAGTCGTAAATAATTTACAAATCCCCAGATAACTAAAAGAAAGACGGATGTTATTTTGATAGGTTGCAAGGTGTTTCCGACCGGATTTCAATGTCAAGTGCCCGCGTAAAATTTCGGCGACCATCTTGGCTGAGTGAATACTCGCGAAGTCGAACGCCAAAAAACGGATCTTTTTGGTAACGAGAAAAGAGCGTTTACCCGAGTTTGGCTTCCGATATTTCGCGCTCTTTTTACCGTACTCCCCTCACCTTTTTCCCCGGTCTTTGGCCTCGCGCCATCCTTTTCACTCGTCGTCACGCGAGTAAAAAGGATAAGAACATATGGCGGAGTTGAGCGCGTCGTAGTTTCGCGTGCGCGAGCGAGAGAATAAGAGCTTCGGTCAATGAGGAAAGCCGAGGTGGTGGGAGATCGAGCTCTCGGACTGATGACACCTGTGGCTCGGGCGCCTCGATCAGTCCCGTCGCGGCTGTCCACTTGTGCGTGTACAGCGAAACACGTTGTTTGTAACGTTTCGTGTACCACGTGACGAAACGACCCAATATATGGATATATATCATCTGTATATGTATATATCGTACTGCGAAGAATTAAAAGAGACGAGACACGTGAGAGGTACATACGTAAAACGGCAAATGGCCCAACTGGCTCTACGTATACATCCACAGAACCGGCCTGCAGAAAAAGATCATCGTTGTGCTCCTACTCGCTCCGTGTGTGACACGCAGTCGCAACATCGAGCCCTAGACGCGACGTTCATATTAAGATCGTAAAGCTACACTTGATCCGGCGAAACGATGAACGCCACGCCAAGGTCCCAACGGATCGTCCACTCTTAGACCTTGTACGTTGTCGAGAATTTTTATTTATCGTAATCCTCTTTTTTTGCGTTTTTTATTACACGGTACGTTCAATGGTGTTGAATAACTCGTACCGATTCCGTGATTTTTTTCGGCATTCTTTCACCAGTTAGTCCGGATGTTGCCATTTTATGATTTCTTTTATGACTCGGCACAGTATATTCTGTCGAGACTGTCGGTGAAGTTTATTTGCAAGCGATTCAGAAGCCCAAAGGCCACAATACGTCCCGTGTGTTTAAAAACAGTATGTTGTATTCTCTGAAATGTGACATCATTTTGTCATTTCAAGAGTTTGTACATTCGGTCATACTACAAATCGAGGGCTTGTACGGACTGCTGCTCCCGCCATTTTGTGTTATTCTTTTAAACGAACGTTTTTGTATTGCGTCGATGCACGCTTCTCGCGACCGAGCGCTTCGGTCAAATTTTATGACGTAAACAAAGCACGACGACTCGCCACCCGTCAGTCGTCCAGTAGATTCTCTAAGGATCGGGAGTGGTGAAAATTGTTCAATGTCAACGAGAAAAATTGTGGTCGGTAAAGTTTCGAATTTTATCACAATCGATTATTGTGTCGGAAAAAAACCACCCCGCGTTTGATATGGGAGATCACTATTCCTTTTTTGTCAAACATGTCAGACGGTTGATCGATACATTTGGGATCACATCGCCACTGGAGGGACCCGATTTTTCCGATAACGGACTTTTGGTTATTATTATGATAATTCATCGTGCATGTAATAACACTCTGACCCGTCTGAGGGCGCGCTCTTTCACTGTTATTATTTACGTATTATTGCGCAAACCGCTTTTGTTTCTCGTTCTTTCTCGATTCGCCTATCTCCGATTCTGTCGAAAGGAATAACATATATTGTATCATAATGGAGGAGGCACGAGGAAGGCTGACCAATGAAAACAGCCGTGAGCCTCGTGCGCGCTCCCTTTGGGCGGTAATGCGCAACGACTTAGAAAATTGCGTTTCTCCATTCGCGCTAACTCTCTCGGGCCTGCGCTGATTTCGCAACATTGCGCCCTTATTGTATCGGTTTTTTCATTGACGCGTCCTTCGGTCTCGAAATCAATTGCGATTTTAACTCATCGAGCTCGGTTTCTGTTTGTGCTCGCAGAGTTGCTTTTCGTCGCTGCGCGCGCACGTAACTTCAGCGCGGGTATACCGGTGGCGCTCTCTCCGCACCACCTTCGACCCGACAATCTCCGTATCGCAAATGCAGTAGCATCTCGAAGCACGACAGCGGGAGACACGATGCTACGATTAATGATGAAGGAGGACGAGTGATCGAAACCGCCGAAAGGTAAGAAAGAAAAATTGTGTCGCGGTTACACGAGACTGAAGTAAAAAAGAGAAACGCGATGTGATATTCGTTGGAAATGAACGAATCGGCGACTGTAAACGAGTGTGTACATTGACAAGAAAAATAAGCCGCGGAATAGGGGCGGAGAGGGGGGGGGATAGGACGCAAATGCGAGAAGTTCGGACAAAGTTTTCGAGACCTCGGAGGCTCAGAACGAGAGACGAGAAGTAGCGACTTTGGTAGCGGAAGAAACGACGAGCCAAGTCTTTGTACTTTTATCGACGATCAACTTTTGAAGAGGCCAACTCGTAACGAATAACCCCAAATACCGTTGAAAGCAGACGTACCACGTGACACAGGAGTACGAGAGAGACGGACGATTAGAACGCAGATCGGTTGGATACAAATAATATTCCGGACGAAAGAAAATCTCCAAGCTCTCAACGAATTTCACAGGGCCTGGTAGGTTGTTTTTTCTCTTGTCAAATCTCAAATATCCGTGAGAAAAGTCCGGTCGACAATGTGCTAGGTTATGTCAACCTTGTACGTACCCTTGAATCATTGCCGTTCCACGTGACATACGCGTTTCGTGAAAATGGTCGTTACGTACGAGGGCCGTGACAACGGGTGTATGTTTTTTTCATAACGAATGGATTATCGTTTAGCCCCCGGTGCGGTGTTACGTACGTTATTATCGCGGTTCGTGCTCTTGGTTAAATATAACGCAGACGTCGACGATAATAAGCATTTCCAGTTGGAGAGTCGAAATAGAATGAAAAGGGAGGAACGACGAAAATGAAGCGCGGTATTTTCGTGCGCCGAATACACGGATATTTATTTATAAGGTGTACGATGATTTTCGAGGACCGTCCTCAAACTCCCCAATTGTCCTCATGCTTAACGTAAACATCGAAGTTTTTCGAATCACTTTTCAAGAACGTCTGCATTTTTTACCAAGATTTTTTCAAGAATCGTTTAGCTCTCAAGGTCGATAGTTCCTATAAAAAATCTTGAGATCGCTGCTCGGACGAGTTTTGTTCCATACCGTGAAGGCAGGTTGGCGCGTAAGACGAGTGTCGCTGAACGAACATAATCGGACTCCGTATTAAGCCATCAAGGTCATCTGGTTTGTTCGCCAGTAAACGCGTCATCAAATACCGCTGTTTGCCGTTATTTCAATGAAAAATTTCGGGTTCGCACCTAATAATTAATGCAAGTACGAAAAATGAAAATATACTCAAAATTGCGCGCATTGAAAGAACGATTCGAAGCCTGGGTTAATTTTCATTGGTCGGGTATGAAAGTGGAAACGCGTTGGGGGCAAATAGAGCAAGCCAATACGAACAACATTGAAGTCAATATTTTCTTGTTGTTCAAAAGTTCTGCGGCTGTTTCGAACCCCGAAAATCTTTATCGCGTTATCTTGATAGAGTTCTACAACATTGTTCTCATTATTCAAGGGCTGTTGTTTTTATTTGTTATTTTTGTGCCAGTTTTGAGTATTAATAAAGTTAAATAAACCGAAATCGTTGGGTTCCAACGGTGTCATTGATACAGAGACCAACAATCTGAAATTAAAAGAACAATTTTTCGTATAAAAAGTGTTAGAATTCAATCAGTGAAGAAACTAAAAATTTTGCTCACCTAAGTTGTTTTGCTACAGAAATTTTTTTGCGACGATATCCGTGTTTTCGTACAATTTTCGACATTCGATTGAAATACACGCGAGTTTGTATCAAGCTTTCCGTGACGTTTTTTCAGTTGTGCAAACAAGCGGCTTATTGGCAAATCGACTTTGACTCGACGTCGGCAACGTTGGGAAAAATCGAAATGTCTCGAAAGCCGAACACCTCGTTCTTGGTTACACGAGAGTAGTCTCAGTCGCTTGACATTATATCATTTCCGAATTGAAGAATCGAACGCTGTGGTAAAGTGAAGGAGTGATGTCTATTGGTTTTTTCGACCGAGTTGTCTTTAAAATACGAGCGACTGCCTTGATACTTATCTTCGACGGGGTGGCGTGGCGGGATTCGATGATACCGATCGATCAGTACAAATCTCCGATAAAAGGCATTGCCTGCTAATCGGATTGTTTTGGCTACGGCCGATATGTACCCTGATAAAGGATATTATCACCGTACCTTTTAGTCGAAAATTATACATTTAAGATTAATCTCGAAAGTAAGAAGAGCATCGAACACGCGAAGATGCATCGAGAAATAAGTCGTGATTGATTGTCGGTAATAATCAGAGACTTCGGAGAACTGGAAATAAACCAGCAAAAATGCTACTTGTACGTTGCTTCTCCATGGTCCCAATAAGGTTCGAGTTTTCATCGTTTTCAATAATAATTCGTATTTACTAATTCCTTATTTCTTTGGGCAAATGTTGCTTGCGGGAAACCTTTAATAATTTTTTTGATCCTCGGGGATTTCAAACGTGTAGAAATAAAAGAGAATTTGGAAAGGTTTGAAATATGATAAAATATAAATACGGAAAAGTACTTTGGGTGCTTTTCAACGGAAGAAACTTCATTGGAAGTCTGATTGATTATTAAATTCGTTTAAATCTCCAAATATCTTACGTCGTTGAAAGATTTGGTCAGTCTTCGCCCAAATTCCATGCAAAGCAGTTTTTTTTTCAATTTGAGTCGGTACAAAGCGAAAGAAATGTTAAAGTTAAATGTTTTTTGTATTTTTACTTCTCGCGTTAATAACGGTAAAATTGATGGGTACCAGGAGTTCGGCAAAAAAACAAAACGAAAAAAAGGAACTTCAGCTATGAGGAAGCAATCAATCACGATAATTGTTTTCCAATGTTAAGATTTCTCGCAGCCGTTCGAGGTCGTATTATTGAAGTGTATCGCTCGCTTCAGCGGTGCGTTTCGCCGATCGCGGTCATTTTTCCGCTGGTGGATTTTTAAAGTTTAGTCGCGCGGTTTCTCGATGCATTAGGCAAACATCTGTAGCGAAGCACATGCGGTTAATCTGGAATAAAAGTTGAAATTCAGCTATCTGGAGGAGACACAATAATTACCTACGTGATAGACGGTTTACGATTGTTTACATTTAACAGAGAAAAATACGGTGTCAACATTCAGATAAATACGTCAGTTAAAAATGCAATAACGTCGTAATAAATCAATTTAATGATCGATCGACTAGTCTTTTTTAAATCTTTGAAACGTTCGATATAGCTATATAGCACAAACCTCTGGTAATGTTTTCGATTTTGCACCGACGCAAACGCCGTTGTTGATTTTGAATCTCCAAATATGTATAATCTGCAACTGCCCGAGTTCCGCTATATTTTTACGCGTGCTTCAAGATGGAGTTGTTTCGCCTGACGCATGGATGCGAAATAGACACACGACTGCGATATTCAGGATGAAAGGCCAATGAGTTCCCTACAATTCGATACATTTTTAAACTGTATTTAAAGACAAATTCGAATATCTGTAAGAAGTCTTTGAAAATGTGTGAAGTTGAGTTGACCTTGGACATGTAGTACGCAAAGTGACGCAGGCCTATTCTCTCCCTGTCTCGTTCGCACCGCCGCGAGCGTTATTCTCGCTGTCTTTCTCACACCTACGCAGTTGTAACGACAGACGTTCGCTCGGTCCGCGACAATTTTTTTTCACTGAAAAGAATAGAAAAATAGGAGTTACGGAGTGTTTATTTTAATAAAAATATGAGTTCGTCACAGCGGAAAAGTTTTATTTCGCGCAACAGCTGTCTAGTAGTCGGGCTCGACCGTGCCATCCTTCAATGAAAGAGAAACGGAAGGAAAACGAGGTGCGCGCGCGCGTCAGCCAGTGTCAGTTTTCGTGAAGGCGAAAGAAGAGCGTTACAGGTGGGTGTTGAGGAGAGGGTCGCGCGGTGAACGAAGAAATTTGATTATTCTGACGGACGACGATGCGTGCGCGCCATTGCCAAGGAAGGTGCGCGCACGCATTCCAGAGCGTTTTCATCGAGAAGTGGAACGCTTACGGTACCATTATTTTCCATCGAGGAATCTCATCGTTGTCTCACTCGCTCCCTCTCCCCGATTCTCTGCGGCGAGTGGCAAAAACACAGAGAGATACGACGTACGTTCGTCGCGCGTGCGCCCGCGCGATGCTATTTCCAACTTCAACCGGCTGTACCGGAGAGCAGGACATTGGCGGCGCGCGCGTCGCGTCCCCTGAGACTTGGCCGGTAAAGCGCGAGCGCTTCCTCCGCCACTGAGGAAAACGACAGGGGGAAGCACCGGCTCGAATCGCGAGGGAGACGGAGCGAGTGCACGAGTGGGAGACAGCGAGCGACTGTCGGTTGCAACGGTAGGGGGATCGTTGCCACCTAGCGGCTCCGCGGTATCCCGTCTTATCGTATGATCGTGATTCCCGCTTCGCGAACGTCCTTGGATCGCGGAACACTCTTACTTTCCGACTTCTATCCCCTCCATCGGTCTTCCAACCGCCCGCGCGTGCCTACCGCGCCGCGCATGCGCGCTCTTCTCTCCCGTCGAGCCTCCCACGAGCGGCTCCGGCGCGCCTCGCGTTCGCCGTACGTTTACTACCAAACCATATGGACGAAACGCCGTAACCCACTAATCTTGGGAGAGCACACTTTTCAGCCGGGCACATGCGCGTTCAAAGGTTATCTCGCGGGGTAGAATTTGCGACTTATCGCGAGCTGATGCACTCGCGGCTTGGGGGGACGAATGACGCGCTTCGTGGATCCACTCGCCATTTATACCCTGTAAAAATATGCACCTACTCGGAAGCCTCGCAATTTCGTCGTGCCCGTCAGTCAAGCCGACGTCTAGCTCCCACAAATACCAGCGTTCTTTTCCGATCCTTGTCCTTGAGAATCTGTTATGATTGGTCGAATAAAAAATCATTTATCTTCGATGATGAATTATGGTGATAAAGTTCCGATCCCTGGAGTGCAAAGAACATTACATTTCTTCGTATCGTTGTGCAAAATCTCAATCGGAAAACAAATTTTCTGAATTCTTGAAGAGGTGAAAAACAAAGCTCCGTTGCATCCCAACGGTGCAATCTTCAGCCCCATTAATATCGCTCGATTTCCGAGAAAAATGATCGACGTTAATAACGAGAATTTTTGAATTAAAGGAACGATCGTTATGGGCTTAATGGTTGCGTGACCGAACGCGGAAGAATTGTTTTGTATCTTCTAATTACTTGATTGTTCTTCTCTACTTATTCTTCAAGAACCTTTGAACGATTTTTGTAGTTAACAGTTGCTAAAAATGTTTAAGCTGCCTAAGCTTGTGTTGCCTCGAAACGACGCAAACCTCAACAACGTCTCTTTCATATCCCACAAAATTTAACACATGCTATTTTCAAGACGGGAAAATATTTCGCGTTTTATATTGACGCGCTTTTTTTTAGAGGTACTTTTTCAAGAAGTACAAATGTTGAGATATTAATAGGTCGAAGAAACATTAATTTGCACACGTATAAGAGGAAAAATGATAACAAACTCTTAGGGAGCGTCTTTTTTGCTCCCCCAATGGTGTACTCAATATTTTGAGGATAAAATTTCTTTGATCCTCAAAATATTGGCGCAATTTTGAAAAGTAGACAAACATCACTGTCCCAACTTACCAAATTATGAAATAGTAATCTGCAAAGCTATTTGTTCGCTGCATATATTAAAACAAAAAGAAGTGCAAACTCCAATAGAAGATAATGAATTTAACGTGAATCAACAGAGTCCACGTATGAGTTAACGGCATAACTTGAGGACATTTCAAAATTAATTCGATTTTAATTGAATATTCGAATCATACGTGTATCCAGCCAGATTGGATTACAAATTTTCTTCAGCTTTTATTTCTTCGTAAATACGCGCGAGTGAAGTCGATACAAAAACCTTTTTTGCGTTGTCCGTTTGCGGCAAAGAGTGAAAGACGGGCGCGTTACATTGCCGTTTGCGGTGGCCGGTGGGCGGTGAAAACGGTAACCGTCTTTTCCGCGCGGCATGGCGTAACTTCACTTCGCGGGAAGGGAGGACGGGGGGAAGAAACCTTTTATTTCCAACCGGAAGATCATATTCGTAATTCTTATCAACGATAACGAACCTCTATTCAGTTTTCTTGAGTGATTTACGCCACCGGTTGTCAACCCTATCACGCGTCATCGTCGCAGCTCTTTTTTAAAATGTTAGTACAATTGATAAATATTAGATATCGCTAGAAAATATTGAATATTTATGGGAATTAAATGTATTCCGTTCGATTTGAAAAAACAACGTGCTTTCTGTTCGTTGTTTGCGAACGTTTAATTAAATACATCGGAAATTGACTTTGATTGTAGAAAATACAAAAATATTGTAAAAAACAATGTTCAAAACTCTGTTTCAATTGAAAATTGCGAAAGGCGGTTAGAAAGCTTTCCGAAAGCTTCTTTTTTCTTTCAAGGAAAAGATATATAGTGAAATGTAACAATACAAAAAATAATTTTTCTTAATTTTTCTTATTTTTTTCCAAGAAATAATAATTCAACGGAGGATTCAATAATTGAACGTGACAGTATTTAACGGATGCAACTTTCACGAGTTATTTCCGACTTTTACAGTCGCGAGAAGTGGGAAATTACAATTGCGGGGACGTTAGTAGGACAAATTTGTGATCGCTCGTCGCAAAGAAAGAAAAACGTTAACTTTGCGCGCTTTTTTATTAAACGCCGCCGTTAACTCGAGGAGCGAAGCAACTCTTGACGCGCTGTCTCGGTCGTTCGGTTTTGTATACACGCCGGGCTCTCCGTAAGTGGCGTATCGTCGCGTTCAGCGGGAGTGGCAAAGAAGGTGCGAGTCGAGGTGGAGGGAGAGAGCGACAACGGCGGCCATGCTCGAAACCAAGATCGCACGTGCTTCGACGTTGCACGAGCCGCTGTCAGTCGCCGGATAGAGGTGATCGTGGCGCGATGCGATTGCTCTTACATTGAAAAAATAATAATAATAAAAAAAAAAACGTCACGTAAACCAGAGATCCGCTCACCAACGCGTATTCGCGCACTCGTGTATACGCGTGTACCGAGCGAGTAATCCCAAATTTGGTAACAAATAAAACGTACATTCGCGTTTTTACCACTTGCCACGAAATCGTGGGTGCAAAGTTTTCGATCTCGCGGGTTTCGTCTTTTTCTTTTCTCGTTGGGCATCGAGTTTTCTCACCCGGAAGTACGCGATCGAAATACACGGCAGCGCGACGCCGCGAAGCGTTTCTCGACTGTGTCTCCGAGCTGATCTCCGCGAAGTGCTAAGAAAACTTGCGAAAGCCGTAAAACGAGGACGACACGCTGGTGAAAAGTGTAGGAAAGTTAGCGCGTCGGATACTTTCGGACGAGGGAAGAATAATATTTCACACCGCGGCAACTTTTTCATCAGTCGTGGCTGGTACGTAAACGCGAAAGATGCATTGACATCGGAAGTCTGTCGCGAGTAGATAGGTTATGTTCATTCGCGCACTTGTCGAGCCTTCGTTCCAGACGCCATCACGTTGGCGCTGAAACAAGCGCGAACGGTGATAACCGGTGTAGAAGGAAAATTGCACGGATGCGGTGATTTTTGGTCGATCGGTAAGTGCGCCAGGGAGTCGTTAGGTGGCAGCGCGGTAGTTACGTCTGTGCGTTGAAGAGAGACGAAGCGAGAAAGAACGCGGCACGCCGGGAGAGACCGGACAGAGTGTCAAGCTGTTCAAACGCAAACGGACCGGAACCGTAAAGGCGATCGGGCTCTCGAGGCTCCTTAGGAGTGAGTTTTAATAACGGGTTATCGAACCGAGGCGGTTCCTTCGCTGTTTCACACACACACACGAATTCAATGACGCTGCGCGTGTGGTGGTCGCGCGTGTACCTTCGAACGTTAGAGTTGGCCGGTAGTTTCCGAACGCGCGAACTAGATGGCGCTGATGGAGCTCACCTATAAGATAATACGAGACTCGTAATTTATCGCTCGGTCTTTCATTGCCCACTTATTCTCGAGAGTTCTCTCACGATAATTCTTACGATTGGGAGTACTCTATCGCATTTTATACGAGTTTATAAAAGGGTGGAAGTTTTAATTGAAGGTCTTTTTTCCGCAGATCATACTTTTCGCTAGAAGACCACGTTCCTTTAATATTTCTACATAACGTTTTTCTTTTTGTAATATTATCTTTGTCGCTTGTATTAACCGTATTGTTTTTGTTATGGTTATTGATTATTATTGTTGTTATTTGCTGTATAGTTATACTATGATTACACTATAATTATATCATTATTGTTGTTGTTGTTGACCGTGTGATTACTGTACCGGAATAATTCCGTATTCGTAATTCGTTTTTTGTCTTTCCAGTTTCTTATTTATCACTAGTACGTGTTATTATCATGTATTTATCGAAGAAGAAAAAAACATGTTTGGTGCGCCGGTAGGGAGGCGAATTATCAAATATTTACATCACGAAAATCATTTTCTCATTGTTCCGTCAAAGTTACGATGTAACTTTCACCATTGTTCAGTATCGCCTTGGAAATTTGGTGAATGGAGTCACAATTATTTTCGTTATTTGAGCATTATCATAATGACGGCCCGAAAACGCGTCGACGATTTTTTTTTCTCAACGCAGATATAACTTCATGTGAACTTTGAGGATGTATCGAAACCTATGCTTTGGGGACACGCGTAAAGGAAAGACATACGCGTGGAACGTACTATTCTCTGGTTTTTATCACGGGCATATGTAAATTGGTACTTGGGCCTGATAGAGGAGTAAACATTTTGATACATAAATTACCGGGTCAACGTACGATACAGTGCCGATTATTGAGAATCAAATTTATATTACTAATGCGCAATAACGATTTTTTCGTTTATTTTTTCATTCGTAATTCCAGTAATTACGAAAATTCTATCGGAAAATTAATAATACAAATTCGAAGAAAATATCTATATTGTACTAGTAACAATTTATGTGATATTGAAATATAAATTGAGCATGTCGTAATAATAAATGAATTGATAAATTCGTTTGCTCGGTTTGTTATACTTAGTTTAAAGTTTTAAGACAATTTTGTGTGATAAATTAAATGCGTCTGAAAAGTCGTCAATGTAACGTCAATAATTATTGTTAAATAAAGATTAAATATGATTGAAATTGGTAACTTCATTTATCAAGAGTTTTTGTTACATTTGGATAAATGCTTTCGTTTGTGTCCCGATAAAATTTCAATTAACAAATAAAACGCGGTATTTATTCACGAACTGAGAATAAATCAAAAGTCGTGAAAAGGAAGCAAGTTATTGAATTTTCGATATGTAAAAACTAATTTTTTCCTTATATTTGAATAAGTGTCATTGCCGACGAATTTTAAGTCCAATTAAGTCATTGGCTTCAAATGTTACCAGCAACAAGTCAAATTTCTGCTCAAAATTATTAATCAATGAATTTAATCCCCAAAATTGCGAATGAAAAGCAGAAAAGACGAGTCGTTTTAATTTATCTCAATTCTACATATATACCGATTAATCATCGTTATCGTCCCGACTCCGGAGGCTCCAAATTTTGTTTTACTCTCGCCTCTACCCCCGTTCAAATAATCTTTTACTTTATCGCCCGATTGATCGAAAAACACCGTTCGTCAAGCACCGGTGCCACGCATATCCCATGACAATTGAGGAATTATCCGAGTTTGACAATTGAAACTTTTATGCTTAGGTGACTAGAGGGGAAGATGTTCCAACAGCCGAGGTAGACACGGAACAAAGCGCGAGTCAACGAACGCGTGGCAAGGTGCAGAAGAAAGAAGAATCCGAAGAGAAGGTTTGAGCAGCGTATCAGCTGTTGCTTTCTTATCAGACAAAACTGCAAGTGACGGAAAGCCGTTTCGTCAAACTTCCGTAAAGACCAAGACAGTGCGTATTCGAGTGAGTCCCAGGGAGACAAATACACTTCGACGTACAAACCCCGATTCTCCCGATAATTAAAAAAAATCAACAACAAAAGTGATAACACGAAGTTTAGTGACAGTGTCCTGTCTAGTCGACGTTCAATATTACATTTCCGGTGTTCGTTAACCGGTGTCGTTTTTCGCAGTGGCGTCGAGAGTTCATCAAGCTCGATTTACGATAATTAACGGAAACGCTGGTAAAACAAATGTATCGAGAATCTCGCGAATCGACGAAACTCGCTCGACCGTTATGTCAAAGTAAATTTCTCCGGCGGGTTATCGAATGAGCGCTCTCTCAATCGTGTCGTTAAACGTCACGACGCCCCGATACGAGGAGAGAGAACTTATCGTCTCTCTTTTTTCTTCCTCATATCGGCTCGATTAACGCGAACGACGCGAGCGCGTGCGCTCTCTCTCTCTCTCGTTTTTCCTCGCCCTCTCTCTCTCTTTCTCTCTTCTTCTCTCTCTCCCTCGATGAACTGCAATTTTTCGTTACTCGTATCAGCCGATTCGATCGAACTTTCGTGTGTCGAGTTCACATCGATAAGGAACGAAAAGAAATAGGAGCGAGAGAGAGAGAGAGAGGGAGGGTGAAAATAAGTCGGTTGGCGAGGGCAAATAAAAAACAAACGGCTTGCAGTTGCGTCGCGAAGAAAGGAGAGGGAAGAATAAGAAGGAAAGAAGGAGAGAGAGAGAGAGAGAGAGAGAGAAAAAACGACGGATCGTAAAGCGACGATGAAAAGTAGCAGCGGCAGATACGTCAAGGAGACGGTGAATGGATAGACGTGAGGAGAGATCGCTCTCGCGTATCGTACAGTGATGCAGTGCCGTAGTGCGAGTGCCAAGTGCCCCGTGCAAAATCCTTGGATTACTTGAAGATGCCCTCGTCGACGGGATATTATGACGACAGGAATCCACTGCTCAAGGGTACTTTATCGAGGTGAGTCGCTCGTTTTTTTTTTGTTTTCTCTCTTAACTGTCTTCCTTCTTTTTTCGTTTCTCTTTTCAATTGTCATATTGTTCTTTTCTTTCTTTATTGTTAACGCATTGCTGTTTATTCGAGCGTGCGTCGATGTCCGATGCGGGAATACAAATGTTGCACTTTCGTTCCTGATTGCCGCGACTCCAGTGAGTCAAAGGGTGGACGACCCTGAAACTAAATGAGATTCAAGTTCGCAACTTTGAGGCGAAACGGAAACGATTATTTTTCTGTTTCTCCACCTTGTTTTTTTTTTCATCGAAATCGTAAGTAAAATAACTCGATGATTGCTCGAATCTTTATTTTGATTATCGAGTAATCAAATCTGAAGAAAAATATTTTACAAAATAATGGAACTAAGAAATCAAAAAATGAGGAATTAAATGAAATAAGTAAATAATAATGTTTTGCCTATATCATCGGTTTTTAATGACGGTTGGGGATTAACGCTGTTTGATTTTGACAGATTAATGTCTAGAAAACTCTGGATAATATTGTTTTTATTTATGATCGAAAGATGCAAACTTCAACCTTGCTAGGATCAGCTTGGATGAGACAGAACTTCTCGTCGTTGAATCGCAACGATATTTATTCCTCAATTTTTGTTTTCTCGTTTAAATTATGCAAAATATTGTTCTTTTTCAGATTTTTATGGCGAGTCTGTGGACAGGGATTTAAAAAAGTATTATCATATAATTATCATTTTCCGATAATGTTTGACTGAAGATCGAAGCGGTTTGATCGGTGATAATATTTTCGCTGCGTTTCGACGATGCAGATTTCAATCTCATCGAGACGGAACTCTGGCATAAACGATTACATCGAAATATCAAAGATTTCGTCGAATTCAAGTACGATTTTGCCTCTAACGATTATCTAACGAAAGTGTATGTCTGTAAGAATCCAAATTCTCCCAGTTTTTTTAAACATCGGTGAACCAACATTTTCCTCCACACGAAAAAACCCAATTTCTGTTCCGGGATTCGGATCATGTTTACTATATACGTTTATAAATACGTTGAAACCAATTCTGAAGCGTGTTCGACCTCGTCACGGCGAATGTTTTACTACCACCTCGAGTCATGGCGTATTCGCAATAACACCGAATTATAGGGTTTTTTGAGTTTATGTCAAAAACGTGACGCGACATTAAACAGGCTTCAAAATCGGTTTGAGCGATCGGAAAAATAGCAGGCTCCGGGCTCCCGAATCAAATTTTTTTCGTTCGACCGTGCAATGATGGAAAGGAATTAAAAAGAACCATCGCGTTCCAGCGATGCTAACTTTAACCTCATAACTGCAACCCCATTCGAAAATTAATGGATTTTCCTCGCTCTATTTATATTTGACCGATTTAGGCTAAAAACTTTCAAACGGTTTTACCAATATAATTCGGTCAATTAACGGGTTAATTCGGTTAATAAAGAAATCAGAACTACCGTTGTATTCCAACGATGCAGTCTTGAATGTTGTTGTTTTAATGCTCGTATTTTACACCCGTGCAGCGGATTAACGCGTATCAATCGCATATCTTGTACTTATACCTGCGAGTTATACGAACGAGGTACAAGCAAAATATTAAGCTTGCTTGTTGATGCTTTTCCGTGTTCGATAAATTGTCGACTCTTTCTAAACAACTAATAAGCTCTCGTCTAGATGTGTAGCTGTTTAGTATGCGTTGCCAACCCCCCTCTCCTCATCCCGTCTCTCTTTCTCTCCTTCCATCTCTATTTCCTTCTCGTTCTCGCGCCTGGGTCGGTCAGTCACTAGGCCAGTGTGTCGTTCAACGAGTCGCCATCGCGTGTGCGATGTTTTCAGGAACGTGACCATGCGACATCGTCGGTACAGTATTCGGGCGAGAACACGCGTTTCTCATACTTTTACACCTCCGTGTTGCATTGTAAACGTTTAGGGTCTTCTCGTCCATCCACTTCGTACGTCAGTACACACGATAACTGTCAACGTCAATTACGAGTACACCCACAGACCTGGACGCAGCCATTTACGAAAGGTCTTTTAAATTTAATGATTTTTTTAAATGTATTTGAGAGTATCGTCGACGGGTGAACAAATGTCACGTATCTTTTAAACGCAGTCTTCTGCTTCGCTGTCTGCTTCGCTGACAGACATGGCGAAAAAAGACGATTCCAGCTAATTCCATTTATGATTTCTTCATTTTTCTGTACAAATTTGCATTTGTGTGGGATAAACGGAGGCTCTTTTTTGTTGGGAGGTGAGGGCTATCCAATTTTTGAATTTTCGTTATCCGGAGTGAAACATTCTTTCGGATAGGATGATTCACCGATGAAGATCTCCAAGCATTCAAACGAGCTAAATTGTTCCGTGTGTGTTGTACATGTGCCGAAAGCGTTGGCTGCGCGTAGATACTACCGGGGTGGCTGGTTCGGTATCCGTAATGCAAAATGTAGGCGCGTGCAAGTGCTCGGTCATAACCCGAAGCAACGGGCCCAAATTTAACACATCTGGTTCGAATCGCCGCCAACTTCCTCGCTGAGTCGTGTGCGTCTTCTGGCACGCGCATATACCTTTTTTTTTATGACGCGAAGCGCCCTGCAATTTTTCATTTCTCACCATTGTACGATGCACAACAGCAAAAAAAAATCTATTTTATTTTCAAACTAGTCGTTTTATTATATTATTAGTAATTATTTTAATATTCTTTATGGATGAATCATTATTTCAATATTGATTATTGGTTAATAATTATTTAAATTTAATAAAATTAATTAAAAAATCAAATAATATAATAGAATGATTTTATTTTAATAAAATCATTCTATAAATATGTATTAATTGATAGAATGTCAAGGAAGACTGATAATTACTAACATTTATTAATATTAATATATTTAATATATTTTTTAATTTAATTTAAAAATGTATTAAATTTATTATTGTGACTATTCAAGTTTTAATAAACAAATTTCTTTTATCTTATATAAAAGCATCAAACGTTAGTTGCATATTCGATCGGTAAATAGGACAAAAATATTCTTTTATAATTGTGGCACTGTACATTCTCGCCAAACAATAATTATTTTTGACAAACTTGATCGTTGGGCGATATTGTCCGTTTTTTCAGTATCGAAAGTGTTTCTCTGTGCGCCAAAAATTTTAGTTTTCGACTCTTCCAAATATGCGAAACATTTTTTAAAACGGACTGTTCGAATCGCATTTGAAGTACGGAAATTACAGAAAGAGGTTTTCGCAAACGAGAGAGGAAATGGGGGAAAGAAGTTGAGAATACGAAGCTAGAGTGATCGTGTATGAACGGGGAGTCCACCTTTCGAGACAACTGGTGGCCTTTACCCATTTTTTCCTCTTTATTTCTCACTCCTCGTGCAACACGGATCGGTCGTCGAATCTCTTTTGGCTTCTTGCACGTATTTGTGTCTACACGTATTTTATATATATCGAAAAGTGAAACGTCTCTCTCTCTCTCTTTCTCTCTCTCTCATTCTCTCGATCTCTCGATCTCCCGACCTCGATACTCGAAATCAAACTTTCCAAGAACTCTCTGTCGCTTAGTGAACGTTCCTCTCTCTTTTCTTCGCGTCTACATCGAGCTGGCAACAATTTTTTTAATCCACACTCCGAGTTCGCGTTGTCCGAATCTCCGAAATAATCATATTTCTTTTTTTTTTTGCGTCCCGATTATATCACTTTTCCAAAATAGACAAACGTTCGGTCGCAACGAATGGTGAAGGTTTTTATGAATTTCGCGTCGCGGAAATACGGACCACCCGTAGACCTCGAATATTACTGAAAATATATTCTTCCTCGTACAGGATATTTAAAAGAATGTCAACGGCGATACGAAAAGTCAAGTCCGTTATACCCAACGCAGATCCGCAAAACTGATAAATAACGATCTGCCATCGATTCTGGGAGACAGAACCGAGAGGACTGGTTCGCGATTCGAAGATTACGTAGATACGGTTTTCCTTGAAGCCATCGAGAATCCGGAAGTACCCGAACGGAGTCTTATATGTTGATATCCTCTATCGACGATTTACAAGCTAATTCCGTGGAATGAACAATGCTGAAATTTGCATCGTTGAATCGCAGCTTATTTAATATCGCATCTTTCTTCGTGCCTTTATTTTCATTAATATCGAACCACTTTTTGGCTGATTTAAAATGTATAACGTAAATATCCGAAAGAGGATAAGAATGCATAACGTTGCTGGTAATTTGAATTCGTAAAAGACACCGCCTATTTCCAACAAAATGACGTTTCATTGCATTGCAAACTTTGACATCTTTGATATAAAAATAAATAAATTTCATGACAATAATATTTGCATCGTTCGAACACAGTTGGAGCTTCGTATCGTTGAAACGCAACGAAACTCAATTTTTCTTTTAATTACTCACAAGTTTACCAGCCGATTCGAACAACACGAAAAAATGCTCGAATTATTAGAACAATTAACCAAATAGAAATCGTCAAAAATGAATCGTTGCATTCTAAGCATAGAGCATCAACGTGATTCGTTGGGATGCCCTTTTTGAGATCGCTTCAATAATTTCCGGTCGATCTTCATTCTTCAATATTTTTTAAAAATCCATATATACCTACGATACAAAAAAAAAAGAAACAACTGCACGTGTAAACAAAAGAACTTTCGTTTTATCCCACCGACGCAAACTTCAACTCGACATAGAAACGCACGGAGGTAAGAGAACTTTCGTTGAATTCCAACGATGCGAACGTCAACGCCATTTATCGTCGTCTGCGCGAAGTGTAAACAAAAAAAAGCCACCTATCGCTTGCGCGCAGCCCACTCGCGATTACAAGGGTCTCTGAAAAGATCGGTTCAAGCGGCCGTCTTTACGACTGGGCTAATCCGGAATCAGCTGAGTTTTCTCATTCAAATCGTATCACTGTCCAGTCATTTCTCAACACCACCCACTTTCCCTGCCCGCTGCTTTTTTGGTTTAAATTTGCACGCCTTATAAACGCCTGAACAAAGTACGAGGATCGAGTTCCTTGCGGATCGGTTGAACACAAATGAAAATATATGAGCGATCTAATTCGAGTCTATTAGAATCCGTCAACCCAGAGGTCAACTTAACTCGCCGATGTTTCATCTCTCCCCGCTCATAAACGCTGAAAATGGGTCTCCCGATGGACGAAAATATTTCGAAGGTGTGCGAGCGAAAAGTGCTCGTGCGGTGGACGCGTGCACACGCATTAAATTTTTTTCTCGCTTCGTCGCGTTCTCTTATTTGATATTCTCTCGAAATGCTTGAGTGCTTGTACACGTTTACGTTTAGACAGCAAACAGGAATACGTTTGCGAACACTCATTTGAGTGCGTGTTTACGTACGTGTATACATTGAAAAAAAAAACTGAAGATTGAAAAAATTCGTCTCACGCTATTTCCTATGACTACGCGACGACTGTACCTCACAATTTTTTTTGTCAACAGATCTGAATCTAGAATCTTCAAGCATTAAAACACTTCTTTCTTTTGTTTTTTTTCTTTTATTTTGACACCGATTTCCCACGCAGATACGCGTTTGAAAAAACAACAATTGACGATTGTTTGAATTTATTGGATCAGTACTTATATATACGACCCAATTCTAACAGAATAGTTAAAAAAATCAATGTTTTTAACAAATTGTACAAAAGTTCACATATGTACATTATATTGAGAGAAAAGAATAAATACAAACGCAATCGTATGGACATTTGTCATGTTCAAAGTCACTTCCACGCTAAACGCTGGTTCTCGATGAGAATATTTTTTTTTTTTTTTTTTTTTTTTTTCATTTTCCAATTCGACTCTCATGAGAGCAAAATCGAAACGTGAACAGATGTAGTTCAACAATTAAGAGTACACTTATGTATCGACTTTTAGTAGTCGCTGTAATACTCGGAGGTATGGATCGTCCATACCTCTGAGTACATACGCTATTCGGTACATCAGATTATAACGACCACAAAAAAGGTCGGACCCGACAGGATTTGGCGCACGGGAGTATTGCGTCGCTTTACTCATGCGTCCTGGATACACGTTCCTCGCTGCGGTTGTTGGACGTCCACGTCCGTGCTCGCGTTATGAAGTGTGCGTATAGCTACCGCTATATAAATGTGGGACAGGGTCGAAGCGTGTACAAAAATCGCTGCGCTCGGGGCTTTTTAGCCTGTTATTCGATACTCACATTTACATGGGCATAAACCTCGGGGAATCAACGTGGCACACTCGCAACGAGCAATCGGGAGAAACGGCCCCGAAGTGTGCGAGATACGTGCAATTTTTGTTGGGAAATTTCCGTGTCACTGAAATTACCCAACGAAAATTGATCTCACGCGAGCACTTTGAGTCTCGAATTATCGACCGTGAAAAGTACTTCTCATTTTATGACGTAGAAGTTTCCATCGTCGAGTTGTAACGACAAAATCTGTTTTTTTTTTTAATTTAATTTTTTTGGATTTTACAATTTTTCTTTAAAGATTCGAGCAACGTCAGTCGCGAAAAAATTCTTTCGGTTTTTTTATTCAGCGACTTACATGACGAATCTGATAAATTTGATTTTATATAATAACGATATTAATATATGGTCGAAACAATTCGGTGCGTCTTAACGATGCAAAAATCAAATCCTTCTCGTACTGCTTTCCTCTTTCATTTCCAATTTCTTTCCTCGGTACGTACCGAGCGTATCTGCACACGGGCGCCTTTTTTTCTATTTCGTCGGTCAACCAATCGACATCGCAAAAGACTGCACAATTGGAATGCAACGAATATGTCATTTTTCTTCTATTCCCATAATTTCCTTCAGCTGATTTGAGCACTTAGGTCATCGAAATATTTTTACGGTTGACAAGTAACCAACCATGATATAAATTTCAAGGGAAATTTCTCTGTATTCCGATCTTTCAAACTCTGATCTCATTTTTATGTAAAACTGAAAATCCTTGATAAAATCAACTGTTCTCTGGTGTTAAGAGAAAAGTGATTTTTTTGTATTCACGATAATTCTTGAATGATGAATTTCGACGTGACTGACCGTCGGTCAGTGGCGACCATAAAATTGGAAAGGGATTATCGTCCATACACATCTCGATCCTCGGTGTGTTTTACTCTCATTAAAAGTTTTATTGTTTCGTCAGTAGGAGGCAAAGCGTTTCACGGCGTAGTGCAAAGTGGAAGGGTAGTCTGGGGGGACCGTTCGATGCAACGTGCATTCCCGAAAAAGCTGGTTTTCTGTTCGTTGTATTTTTTTTCCTTTTTTTCTTTTAATTCCTCCGTCTCGATGAGACTCTCGTTAACCGCGTTTCATCCGTCGCCAGAAGCTACCCAGAAGAAAACGCCGTATATATATATATATGTGTATATATATATGTGCGTGTAGAAGGTGAGGGTTGAAAACGCTTCTCTTATGGAGTAATGGCATCGCGCGAGCGAAAAATTAAACCCTCACTTTTGCCACGAACTGTGCGCCCCTCTTGAAGCATTCGACGGTATTATTCGTGGCTAACGAGCCAACGCAGTCACAACCACGTTTGTGCCAGTATTTTCGTAAATAAAACCATAGCCGAAAAGGGGGTAGTGGGAAGAGGGGTTAAGGAAATTCGACATCGAAAATCGTCCGTGCATTAGCTTTTCACCCGTCCCACAGATTTTTTTTTTGTATAAAGCTTATTTAAAATGCCATTGAAGTTGGCTCTATTGAAATCCGAGGAAAATTTGTTTTTTCGTACGTTTCGGCTGTATAAATGACTGAAACAAAAAAATCTTTTTCGCGAGGATCCTCATTAAAACTTTAGAACCAAAACGTGCAAACATGATTTCAGGTGCTGAATAAAGTGAACGAGTGCAGGAAATGAAGAGTTTTTATTATTAAGGGTTTTTAAATTTGCATCGTTGGAAGCAGCGAAAATCAATGCTTTCTCATGTTTCTATTTCTTTTTGATGAATTATGATGATAAAAGCACCCAAGAGTTTCTACGTTTTTCTAAATGGAAACTTAAAACCGTGATTTGTATTTTACAAAAAAAAAATCGATTAATATAAATAAATGTAAAATTCAAGAATGCAAATATTA
This sequence comes from Ophioninae sp. A BG-2022a, assembly GCA_030523105.1. Classification (NCBI taxonomy): domain Eukaryota; kingdom Metazoa; phylum Arthropoda; class Insecta; order Hymenoptera; family Ichneumonidae; species Ophioninae sp. A BG-2022a. Next base: position 1,424 of record JAPYZI010001762.1, on the reverse strand, counting down.
GCGTTGTTATTTCAATGACCGATAGGTTATTGACAATTCGTTTAAATCAAGAATTGTCTTTAGAATAACCAAATGTGTCAGTAAGCAAAAGGAAGTAAATTTGAAAGTTCCATAAAATGCATTTTTGGTTGGAGCATGAAAAGAGTGTCTCGGGTGGGAGGGACCTGGTAATGGACTGTGCCAATCCATTGCTCCCTTTACTCTTTTTCCATAGTATATTTTTCTTTCATTTTACTGATTTTTCCTTATTGCCCTTTCGTCTCGAGACTTTTGACCTTTTTCTCTTATTATTGCCTCGGCCAACGCAATCAACATTGCGATCCACAATTTGACAGAATAAGGAGTTGGATCGAACCAACATCAGCGTTAAACAGCCTCTGTCACGTGTTCGGTGAGGGCGTAACAAATATAAAAACGTTCTTCCTGCTCCAATGCCGCAAATACGAACGAGAGCACGGAAATTACGTTGACGAAAGCATAGAATGTATCACTGTGTACTTCAAACTTCTTTCTCTTTGACGCTTTGGAGGAATCGTTGGTCGAAACATAAATTGTTCAATTTTCTACATCAGCAATCGTACAAATACGTCCGCGGAATTGCTTGCTTCAAGCTTCACTTCAGAACTGTCGTACCTTGTTACCATCGATGATGCGAAGTTTGTCGCACCGGCGCTTCCATATCTTCGTGAATAACGTAGATAAACCTGTGCAAACATTGAAGCGCTGGAAAAACAAAACTTTATCGCCTCTAATGTCCCATTCGATAAAAAAAATTCTTTTCGTACACCCAGTACCAGTGAAACGTATATTAGGAGTTTTAATACTAAAAAACGCAAAGAAATTTTCGTGTCTTTTTGAACGACAAATCAAAAATTTGTGCATTTCTTTTGAGCATTCTTATTTTCATTATACGTCATTATTATCATATGTTGTGTTACGATTCACGCAACTCGCGAGAAAGTGATTTTCACACGACGTTGAAGTTTGCGTTCTTGGAATCGAATGAAAACGTCTTTTTGTTTCCAGTTCAATAAAATGATAAATAAATAAGATTATTTAGTATAATTATTTGATTACTATTCAATGTGATTATTAAATTACCAAATGTAATGCAACATTACATTTTTCTCATTTATTTCTTTTAATCAAAAGAAGTCCAACGAAAATTCTTTAAAATTTTTAATGTTCATTATCATCGAAATTCGTATCGTACCGATTGAAACCGCAGGTTACAATCTACAATCTTAATATTCTTACTTCGTTGTTGTAACCCTACTCAGTACGATACCATTTGAATAACAATGAAAAAAGAAAAATCGGGAAGGATTTTCGTCGCATTGTCAACAACACACACTTCGAACCAATGAAAATTGAGTGAATTTGGGAAAATGAAAAAAAAAAAAAAAAAAAAAAAAAAAAAAAAA
>JAPYZI010001761.1:0-28969 GCA_030523105.1 Ophioninae sp. A BG-2022a | reverse complement strand
TTTGCAAAAATCGATGGTCCAACTTTGAAATTCTGCCAAAAATCGAAAAATCATCGGATTTTGATGATTAAAAAAGCATTTTGAAGAGAAAATCATAACAAAGAGATTGAGCTCAAAGTGGAGTACCAAATCCCAAAGGGAAAAAAGTTATCGATGATTTAGTGAAAAAACGTATATTGCCCAAAAATCAAAAAAAAATTTTGATTTTTAATATTTTTTTAATAGGTCCTTTACGATGTAATTTGATCCCCTGAACACAAATCTACCATTAATTTCCCCAAAAACCCAACATTTCTATGAAAAAATCGTAAAAAACACCTTAAAACACGTTTTTCTTTGCTTCGTTCCATGCTTTTGACAAAAATTCTATGATATTCGTAATCAGCGGAAAATTTCCGATTAAATAGACCCTCTTAATATTGGAAGAATTTAATCAATTTTTATTATCAACGAATATGCCCACTTCAGTCAGTAGCCATATACATTTCAAGTAATGTCATGATCAAAGTCATATAACTCATTCGAACTTAGCGGTTCCATCTAGTAGCCACGATTTCAAATTCAACATTTTTATACCCATGAACGGTAAGTGTATTTTACGGAATTTAATTTTTTTAGTATCGTTACCGACTGTTGGAACATTCGTTGATATTAGGTAATATCAACGATTGTTGATATTACCTAATATGAACATATCAATATCAAGGTAATTTATTACTTTGGTATATGGACGAGAATAATTATTTCAATCTTAGAGCTAAAAGAGTCGTTTTTCATTACCAATAAAAACTACTAAGGAATTAACACGTACGGGCTTAATTCGCGACGCATCTAATTCGTTCGTATTTTAAATTAATTAATTATGTATGCAGAATCAACGGATCTAGCTGATTTTATGCAAAATTCACCGAAACGATTTCTTGCTATTCAAGCGAATTTAGGAAAACAGATCTATTTTTATCATCGTGTTTACGTATACACCGGTACAAATAAACCTCGAACTTACGTGACGAAGCGAAACATCTTCCGGAAAATACGTGGTTTCGTACAATTATACCGGTTTTCCACTTTAAACCATAAACGCTCACAAACGATTTCGTATTTTTTGTAAATTCGTTTTTATACCGTCATACACGCGATAAATTAAAATTTAATCGGAAAAAGAATCGCTCGCCCGGTTGATCCACCAACAACTGCTTCGTAGTCAGAAGAAAACGAGTCCTGCCCGGCGAATTCCAATAGCCCCAGGCAACGTTCTTTTTTTTTTCTTTTTTTACTTTTTTTTTGTCAGCGGCATTTGTACGCAGTCGGGGCTGTTGACTGCATGCTTGTGGCGTAGCCAATTCTTCGCCTTGATTTTGTCTTCTAACGAAGAAAGTTTACGTTTGCACGAACCGTTTCTTAACAACAGTTTTGAACTTTGGCATATCATAAGCATGATCAAATGTGTAATTGTTCATAAATATAGTATTATCACTTTCCGAAAGAAAATGGATGACGAATTGTGACATGGAGAAATGTTAATATTTAATATTTTTTATTTATAATTTATTTAATCTTTATAAAATATTTTTATTTCGATCTATTTGTTTGTATTATGATTAACTCCCTCAAACCCGTAATACGTGCAGATTTCCCGCACAATTTCACTGAAGTATTGAATACTTTCGAATTAGTAATGAGATGTTACAAAAACTGTCAAAAATGTCACTTTCACATCATTTTTTGCAGAGTTTGAACGGTTTATGAGAATTTTACACCGGACTGAAAAAAATCGATCTACTTGCACAATTTTTAAGGTACCATCTTGGAACCGCCATTTTTTTCGCAGTCCTATTCCTGTCGGCACAATTTACCACTGGCACTTTCACCCCGGCCTCGCCTATTTTCTTTTATTATTGTTCATTATTTATTGACTGTTTTACCCTTAAAGGCTATTCGCCTTTTTTTCACCCCACATTTGTACCATCGATCATCCCTTCGTCTGCAGCCGCCTTCCCTTTAAGTATTGCATCCACTGTGTCTGCCGTGGGCATTACGAAACTGCGAAAAATCTATCGCAATAAAACGGATCTCAAGTTCGCCCCCCCCTTCCCCGTCCATCGCACGCGGTTGTGGATCTAATCGCGTTTCGTCGAGAAACAAATCACGGACTACAGGTATAGGACACGCGACACAAACATGTGCCGAACGACGCGTGCGAAATCAGTATAAGGTTGGAGCTACGTCACGCCCGTGTTTATGTTTCTCCGAGCTACGAGACTGCGAGTCGACGCTCGACCGCTCAATGTTATTGTTTACTGGCAAACACGCTACGACTGAACCAGCCCACCAGTTTTTGTGGTCCGTACTATTGAAGTGTTATGGTTGATTACTTTATTAATAACGTAATTAATATGTAATTTAAAAAAATAAAACAATAAAACGAAAAAAACCATTGGTTTTTTTTTAATGACGCGACGTGAAGTCGCAAAATCTCGCATGAAAATCATTTTCGTAGCAACGGGGTCCGTTCTCACGTTGTTACGAAAATCCCCTTCACCATTTGTAGAATTTAGTTCCTCTAAATTCCAGAGAGGCACTTATCCCCGTCGAGACCCTTAGGAAACGAGCGACAATATTATTGAACGGTAGGTAGCAGAAGCTCGCGCCCGTTTCCCGCTCTTTACTAGAGTTCGGGCTGCATCGAAGTTTCGCTTCGGCTTGTGGCTCCATCTTAAGACCAAGGACTTCGGAAACACTTGTTATTTAAAAAAAAAAGAGAGCACTTGAAACTCTCCTTTGAATGGCGAATATCAGCTATCTCTGTTTTTGCCGGAAATGTGATTCTGTTTAGGAGGGAACTTGGCGGTAGGATGTCCACTGACCGGACACGTGATGCGTCTTTAATTAATACCACTTGCCGAGTTATGGTTGAAAAACAAAAAACTTTGCAATAACAATATGAAGAAATACGTGTACCGTTTTTTCACCCATTTTACGAAACATACCATGGTTATTATAATCTAAACGGGATACTTCACGACGGTTACTTCTTAGAAGCTCGCCCCCCACTACTTTTGTGTGCAGAGCTGCAAAAAAGATCGTGCGTGGGCCACGGCCGGTAGTGACCGTTGCAGACGTTTACGTAACGTGATCAGATTTTAAGCGTTTCTCAATTTTGTCGGAAGCATAGAGAATCCTCCATTGTTACATTCGCTATTGACGTTTATTTTTTTCGTGCGCGTTATCTTCCTTATCAGGAAAATCTTATAAAGTGTAATTAGGAATATAAAAAATGGCAGACGATCAAATATCTACGGCTGCCGTCGGAGAGACGCGTTTAACGATGAAACTTCTCGAATTGATACGAGCGACCAAATACGAGCTTATACAGGAAAACGGCCAACGGCGTTTAACAGCCCCAGAATTATCCGTTGAAACGACAGAGCGCAGAAAAGGGTCCGAGATATTTCTCGGTCGTCTTCCGCGCGATTGTTACGAGGACGAGTTAATGCCGTTGCTTCAAAGTGTAGGAGGCCGCCTTCTTGAGCTTCGACTGATGCTCGACTTTTCCGGCTCGACGAGAGGATATGCTTTCGCGCTCTTCGAAAATTCAATCGTCGCTCGTCGAGCCTGCAGTGTTCTTGATAAATTTGAGATACGCCCGGGTCATCGGATCGGCGTTGTTAAATCGATCGACAACTGTCGATTGTTCTTCGGCGGTGTTCCGAAGGACAAAACCAAAGATGAGTTTCTGCAAGAGCTCGGCAAGATACTTGACGGGATCACGAATATCTACATGTATCCGAACGCGCACAACAAAAATCAGAATAGAGGATTCATTTTCGTTGAATTCAAAGATCATCGATCCGCGGCAATGGCTAGACGCAAGTTGATACCTGGTAGAGTCATTCTCTGGAATCATGAGATTGCCGTCGATTGGGCCGATCCCGAACCCGGTGATCCCATCGATGATGATATTATGGAAACGGTAGGTTATGTAATGACGAAAACGTCCGAATCTGACCTCAATATGAAGTTAGCATCACCGTTGGACGAAAACGACAAATTTGTCTGCATTTCGAGGTTATGTTCAATTTGAAATCGCTTTCGCGTCACGTTGTGTATGGCGTCTTCCATGGCGTCGTTATAGATCTAAGAGATCCGGAAAAATCTGTTTTTTTTATTTTTGAAAAGTTTATACACTTCACCTCCTAGTAGATGAACACTAATCTGATAAAAGCTTCATATTTGCATATATATACTCAATTGTATTTTTCCAAATTGGTCAAAAACTCACAAATCGATATTCTGTTACTGTTATTAAAACTTCAAGTTGGACATGAAAATGGGTTGTTTTTAATTTCGATATTGCGTAGTCAGCTTCACGCAAAAAACATTTACTACTGATTTGTTCGTGACCTAAATGAAATTAATATTTTAAAAATGCATACTTCTAAACTATTTTAGTTTTATTTTCATTGTTACAATTATACATTTATCTTTAATTAGGCATTGAAGTCTAATGATTCAACAACTTCTCTGTATGTGATTTTTTAACAAGATTCTTAAAAATTTTGCCCGCAACACTAGGAAAGTTATTTGCTCGCTCGAGATGCAACAGTTTTGCATACCTTTTCTTTTATGCATCTTTTCTTTTTATGCACTTCACGAACAACTATTGAAATAGTCGTAATAAAATGAAATAACATTTTTTCAGAAACTTTGAAATAATCATTGAATAAACGGAGAGATAAATTAAAAAAAGTATAATACTTCTTTTCCATGCATATTTACTTTGAGCCATTGCATGCTTCCGCCCCTCAGCCCCAAGTGATTTTAGATATTTTGTACTTTAGTAGAAACAGATGCTAATTATGTGATTTTGAAAAGTGGTTCCGTGTCACTAACTTCCTGCAAAAATTTCCAGTTACCAATAATGAAACACAAAAATTTGTAAAAAACTACTAAATCTTTGCTTATTGTAAAAAACCTATCGAAACGCATTTACATAATCATATTTCGAACAAGTAATATACGGATATTTGGTATATTTGTTTGATTTAGGTAACAGCGTTATTCGTACGCAATCTTTCATTGGAAACTACGCAGCAAGAAATCCGGGACGTTTTTCAGAAAACTACCAACATACCAATATTGAAGCTGAAGAAAATAAATCACTTCGCATTTATTCACTATGAAAACCGACGGTCCGCCCAATCCGTATTAGACATAGTCACGCGTAAGTAAATAAATATGTATGCAGCTTCACTAATCTTTCAAAATCTTGAGGGCTTAAAAAGAAATATTTTTCAGAAGCGATTCTTCTTTTTACAAGTTCGATGTGAAAAATATCAAAATCTTCCTTAATTACGGACATGCAATAGCGACGAATATTATATCAATTAATTGAACGAAGAATAACTAATGTGAACCAAACAAAATGCAATGCTTATAAAAAACTGACTGTCAAATTGACAGTCACTGTTTCATTTAAAATGATTTAGATATTAGTTTTAAAAGCAATAATGTTAAGCCTTTACCTAATAATTCAGATTTCTATTTATGTTTTATTTGACAGAACCGGGTGGAGTAGCGGAAGTCGAAAACTGGGAGATTCGATGGGCAAAGCCAATAGAGTCAAATAAAGGAATCGAACGTCGAATTTCCCCGAAGGCATACGGCACTGACTGTAACCTCCAAAGTCAGCCAACCACCAGTGGCGGAACTTCAAATCATAAGAAGTCTTATAAGAAAACTAATTGCCTCACTTCGAACTCGTGTGTCATCAAGGATCAACAACTTCTGAAAAACATTGCATCTGAGAATTTTAATGCAGCATGTAGATTCCAGTGCTATTCTCCAATCGATAGAAAAGGCTACGTGTGTAGGGTTAGCACAAATTTATTTTTGTATTTTTTTAAAGGCAGAATTCTACTATGCGTGCTCGAAAAAAGCTATTTTTATGATTTTTTTATGATATTATGAACCAAGATCAGGCTTAAGTACTTGAGAGCTCTTCTGTAAACGAAAAATCACAAAATAATTAACTTGCTCTGAAAGAGCGATGCCTGCACCATTTTTAGAGAATATTCCTGACTGTATTTACTTTCAAAAAACGTACAATCGTACAATTTTTTCAAAGTTTTAAAGTAGAAACAAGCTTTAAAAATATTTCTATAATTACTTTAATTCAAAATGCTATCCGAAACAAATAGTCAACCATAAATTGATTAGTCTATTTTACCAATTCCATTTAAAAGAAAAATTCCATATGTTCACCTGGATATAGTAAAGATATGAATCTTATCGCTGAAGACTTTTCGAGAACTGTAGGAAGAGAACTGTAAATACGTTTTCTAGAAATACAAATCCTCTGTGTAATGGAACTTAATAATTCTGATGAGAAACACTTTAATATATTTTAGGTGACAGTTGAAACGATTTATGGAATTCTCTTCGAATACGAAACCAGCAGTTTCCGTTCTCAACAACTAGCGATCAAGAATGCGACTCAGGAAATGTATCGTCTCATGCAACACGCTATTGGAAACCACGAGTTTCGGCTGCCGTACGGCGCGCCACGCAGTTGGTGCAATCTCAGCGATTTATCAAACCACAAATTCGAAGCTTCTCGTTGAAAATGAAGCTTATCGCATCCCAACCATCTTTTCAATTTTTACTTCATCTTTTCAATTTTTATTATTCTTTAGATTTATACTTCGATACAAATTCTACTCATATTTTGCTCGAAAGAATGTACAGCTCGTACTGAAACATGGATAACGGTTATTGAGACGGATAATCACAGATTTAATAACTTGAATCGATTAAACATGGTTAATCATTTATCACTGATTCACTGAAAGTGTAGTAAAGCTCCACAAATGACCTGAAGAGTTCAATAAAAATAAGGTCATTTTTATAAACTTTAAATCGTTAAACAATTTGATTTCGAATTAACATTGTTGCACTTCATTCTTTCACCATGGAAAATAATACCATGAAAATCACTATTTTTATATTAAAAGCTGTTTTTATTGTATGGTGAAACTCAGCAGCAGCGTTTAGTACATACAAAACCTAATATGATTTAACGAACGGTTCACGAATCATAAAATTGTTTTCAAAACTCTTGAACTGTATTTATCATACCTCATTCACGAGGATGTGAAATTTATAAGATTTTTATAAATATATATAACTTTGCTATGAATTGGTACAAACGCAGATACTGAAGATACTAAAGTGCTCGGAGCATGTGACCTCCACGAAAAAATTGTTGCAAAAACATTTAGCTGCATTGGTACGATCTAAACAAAATTTACTTCGATCGACTTGCCAAGCTCATCGATTTTCGTACCGCGTTGATTCTAAATATTTTTTTTTCTAGACATTATTTCACCGTTTATCTGTACGGCGATATTAATTTTCATTTCGCTATGAGCACTGTTGAGTACTAAACGAATTCTTACGAAATGTAGATTTTGAATAAGTATTAATCATTTTAATTATTTGATAAATCACACATCTATCAGGAGACCGTACATTTGCTATTCGTGTTTTTTTTCTACTAAAAATGAGTTTTAATGCAGTTACCTCGAAATACATTTTCGATCACGAATAGAAAACAACACGAGGTCAAAGTAACTCATTTTTCAATGCTTGAATAATGTTTTTTTGCAGAAGCGTTTAAGCAATGTTTCGGTATCTTTAATGAAAAGTGTTAACTATTTCGAAAACCTGTACTTAGAGAATTTGAATAACGTGCAAAATATTTCAAAAGGTAATAAACGTTTATAATAATTAATTCTGTTTGTTTATACTGTGATTTCTGTTTTCACGCCGTATTAACCCGAAAAATTTGTACCCCTTTGAAGGAACCAAGTTTAGACCATTGGCGAACAGAATGAAGTGAGCAGTTTCACTTCGATGTTCGGCGAGGGCTAATTGTGCAATGCGGTCATATTTGATACATGCTTTTGGCTTCTCGCAAATAGTCCCTTTTGAAAAGTACAGTTTTTTTCACAGAAGCATTATGAAAAGAACAAAGTTGCAAGTAACATATCAAACTCACGCTCGTTCCGTTCTCAAGTCAGGTTAGAACGGTAGCCCTCCCCTAGATCGAAGCGCCATCACGGTTCGTATTTTTGGGCCGGCTTTTTTATAACGTCCCCACAGGATTTCCGACTTTTGTATCTAGCTTCCATGCTTTTACGTGCCAATACGCGAACTGCTTGAATAAACTGTCGCTTCGGTTGCATTTCTACATTGCGTCACAGAACTTGAGCGGGCATATTAAATTCAATAGTTCAGTATGACGCTTGGACGTGGTGTCTGTTTTACAGCAATTTTCGTATGCAGTAGTAAAATATTCTGGCAATCGAATGGTAATAACGATACGATAGTATTTCGCCTGTTTCGTGATCCTGTTGACATAATCCTAAATTGAACCAAGACGCGTATATTGAGTTTAACAGCTGCAATGTAGGCTATTGTTCTATACGTCTCATTCTATTTTAGCTTGGCTTTCGTTTTCAGCTCTGCCACATGATAGTCAGGCTTTGTTTGAATTCAATAAAACAACCACCGCTATACCCGTCTACAATGGATTGAAAACTGTTGCGGTCCCTCACACCTCAAATATGACAACTGCGACTCCAGCGTCACCAATAACGAGCAAAAACTATACAACAAAAACAACAGCCAGTATGGAATCAAAAATTATCCCAGGGGCAACGAAGATGGTTTCGACAACGGATCCTACAATGTCCTACGATCAGCAAGAGAAACGTCAATTCTTTGTCACGACTACAGCCGTGTCATTGATAGACCGATCAGTAGCGTCTGATCATCATTTTGATAGCTTGAGCTTTATGGGTAATTTTACAATTTATTTTTCTATAGCATGTGATAGACTAGCACCGTTATCCTACAATGGTTAAATTAATCACTTAGTACTAAGGCTTATATGTATAATCGTTCAATTTATCAAACAAGCTTAGTACTTGTGCAGTGTACGTTATTTATATAACGATCAATATGCTGACAGATTCATGGTGAAAGGCAGCAAACTATTTCAGTCGAAATATTAGTGCATGACGAACTCGTACATCTGGTATGGATTTATACGTGGCTTTATTACTGTTTCCATGGAATTACAATATTTTCTCTATGACTGAGTTTTCATTGCAAATTAGAGTTGCTGATGGTGATTGCTAGAAACTAGAAAGCAAAGAATTAATCCTTCGCTTCGTCATTTTTTGTAGCTTTGTTCATCTAACAACTACAATGTAAATCACTTGACAGAGAAATTAATAAAAATGAATTTTACATCAATTTGAATGATTTTTTGCAGAGCTGATTAATCAATGTCGTTTTTTTTAAATTTTAGGCGGTACTTTACTAGGTATCAGTGTGATAGCCGTCGGAACACTAGCGTGGAAAATGTATAAGGCTCACATAGAACGCAGCTATTGGACTCTTTAAAAGATTTGGTGCCTTGTATGCAAACGTTCCAGACTCTTACATTCCAATAGTAGTGAAAAAAATGTTAATACAAAAATATCCTTTCGATAGCATTAATTTGACTTACTACTATAAGCGGATAAAGCAAATGTAACTCATTCAATGAAAGTGTATTTTTTTATTTACGTCATGATCTCAAATGTTACAAACAGCTGTCGATTTTTTATGTGTCTTTCGTAATGTAATTTACAAGAATATGTAATGGAATATCTTATATTAAAATTTGAAGCTTGTACCTTGCATCACGTGTCATTTCAAAGTAAAATATGTCAAGCTGATATTATTTCGTTTTAGTTAAGAGGTAGCCTCACAATACCGATCGACCCGGTATCGTAGACATCCACGGATTTCCTAAACGGCTCTTCAGAATTTCACGAAATTTCACCAGACAATGTCAAATTGATAGACGAACGACTGTCTTGTCATCAAATTTATTGAATCAATAAAAAGAAAGTAGTTCGTATTGCTACGCGGAAGCCATGATGAAAATTTCGTAAAATGCAAAGTGGTTAATGTCATGTCTCGATTGGACAAAAGACTGCATAGTCATATTCAAAGCACACATTTTGGCATTTCAATCATTTGATTCAATCATACATCTTCGGCAATTCGTGGATATCTACAATTATTCCGTAATTGTTTACAATTTCAAGAAAATCTCGCCAGAGATTTGTGGAATTTAGTTTCCACAAACCGTGAGTTCCAGGGCGGCGCTCATCTCCGAATTTTCGTGTGTACGGATGTACACGTACTCGAGGCCCCTCGAGGCCATTTACAGGAGTTCATCATTTACACGGCAGCTCATTGTTTTATACATTAATTATTTCACGAAAAATTTTTTTCATTCCGTGAATCGACTCATTTAAATAAAATACAAGCATTAAATATATTCGTTTCTTTATCACACGCCATTTCTGAGAATGTATAATCCTGCTTGAAACTTTCAGCCACTCGATAGTGCGGCTGTACATCTTAGAATAGAATTCTTCTAGTCAATACAGATATATGTAAAAAATATACCGTTATGAAAAATCTATTAGATCGATACTTTTTTTTTCTTTTAACGATGAAAATTGTACAAAATTAACGTGAGATCGAAAACTCGGCGTTTCCCAGATGCCGTCTCTCACTGTGCCTCGATTTCTTGGGTACATGAGGAGTGGATCTTTTCCAGTTTTTGCACGCAAACGTTCTTGAAGCTTGACCAACTCTGATCGCCAAAATTCATAGCTGGCACATCGGAGGGCGGTAACCCACTCATCGACTTGCATTTCCGAACGTCCTGTAAGAATATGCTTCTTTTCGTGATCATCACGGAAAATAATACTAAAGGCGAATTCTCCTTCAAAGCCTCGGTCGATCTTCACATCATGGTTTTCCAGAACAATTATTCCAGCCGGTTTTGCTTCGATGTGGCCAAATTCGTTGATGTTGAAATAGAACAAAAGGTTGTACTTCAATTTGAACCATCTTTCCTTGAAAACTGTAAGCAAGAACAAAGCAAATAAGGATTTTTAAAAAACTGTTGTGAAGTTACGCTTAAATTATTCTTATTCTTTATCCATCGACAACTCGGTACAACATGATTTGTCATTCCAGTTAAAGATTTTTCATATGTTGTCATATTTTGAAAAGCGCAATTTCTAATTTAAGTAGCTTTAAGTTGTAATACAAGTATTCATACCTAGACTTATCGAACAGGGTCAAGGCATAAAAAATAAGTTACTTATATTTCTCCCGAACAGTGAACTGCTGGTATTTTTGTAAGCTGCATATTACAAAAACAACACCATCAAAAAACAGTTGAACTTAAAACGTAACTGTGCCAAAGTTTACTAGTATCCTGACAAGGCAATCCAGTCACGGAAATTTCATTTCACGGGTAACCGACTGAATTGAGTATTTCAGAGAATGGACTTAAATTAACAAACGACAAATTTAATGAACGTTAATTTGGCCGTTAGTAGCGTTATGAAATTATGACAAATCCCAATTCATTCAAATGTGGAATGGTTGAGCGATGTGTTAACTCAATTAATGAATGATTTATGAATTAATGTTTTTTGCCCAGCTTAAAATATAAATATATGACATTTTTTATAACACCAAATTCGAGAACTTTCCTAGTTTTAAATTTATCCGTATTGCGGAAAAATTAGAACTTCCCGCATGTTCAATGTTTATGCACATAATACAAAATTGTCGCGGTAGACAAATAAATTGCAGATATAAAATCAGCTGTTAGAATTTCGGAGGTATTAATTGGTGGACACTCTTCTAAATATAGTACATTTGTAACTGTATCAACAGGCCTAAACAAGGTGCATAAGTTTCCACTCTGCATAATTTACGAACGATGCTTGCAACTATGCGATAACCTACAAAAGACATTGTACAATAAATGACACCAACCTGATTTGTGAGCACGCTTGTGGTTTAAACGACCTTCCATGTCTGCCGGTCCGCATCCGGTGTCTAGTAGCTGCTTTTCATTGAATTTCATGACTAGTTCATTATTTACTTGTTTCTTAAACTGATTACCGTTCGTAACAAAGTTCGCGTTCAATAAAATAAACAACTCCTCGTTGACAGGCAGGGGGCTGATACTTATCCCTTACTATGTATAAGAATACTATACGAAACGGCTGCTTTTTTAGTTTAATATTCTGCCACTTGCAGCGTGCACTTGCAATCACTCGTGGGGATTACCGTCATCTAACCGAAAGTTTCCGTCACTCACGTGCGAACTTTACGGAAATACTACCCGACCTGCATTAGAACGGTCGAGGTATGAAATTGGGTACTACAAGAAAGACGCTTCTAGTCAAGCGAACAGTCAGTATTCTTCACCGCGTGCAGTCACAATCACGTTCAAAGATCTCGTTTCATCTGAGTGTTAAGTGATTTGTTAAAAATAATAAATTTTATCGTTTATCAAAAGTACCTCTGTGTGGACTAACTCTTAACCTCCCACACCCTTATACACACATATGGAAGTGACATTTCCGTGCATGTGTACACAAACAAACGCTAGTGACATCTACTGTTAAATTAGAGCGCGAACGTTCGTAACGCGGCAAATTCTAATTTATTGTCGAAAAAAATCTCGAGAAATTCGTCTTTCATCGTGGAAGAAAATTCATCACGTCCAAGCCGGCACGCCATAATTTGAGCATGTAACAGTATCATAAGCTACAATTTCAATATAACAGTATTTTTTTTAATCGGTGCCCTTTGTGAGTAATTTTCATATGTCGAACATATGCCAACCTCCCTAAGATTTTTTACCATATTGCAAATCGTGATTTATGGTTGCCATGGCGAAAAACTTGATAATATGGTATTTGTAGAACCATTATGATTTATTTATTGTCACATATTTTTGCATGTTTACACGTTACGAGGTAACTATTTTCAACAAAGTACATAGACGATAGCAGTTACAATGTTTTTATATTCTCAGACATGTATTATGGTCTTTGGAAAATTCAAGCGATTTTCCATTGACAAAGGTATTCGGTCTAAAGTTAACTGTTTGAATTTGGACTATGTTTTGTTTTTCAAGTTGACCAAAATGTTTTAATAAACGAAATCGAAGATTTTATACCTCTAAAAAATTAAATAACAACTGTAAACTCTATACACGTTTAGACTAAGTTGTCAATGGATCTATGGGTACAGACGACGTTAATAAATATTGGCCAGCCTGTAATAACCTAGACTTTTAATCTTGCACCATGCGCTGTTGCAGACCCCTATCATAGAAATTGCCAATGTGTTCAATACGAAATCACTATGTACAGCTACGCGTCGCTATCAGAACTCGTAGATGTGTAACTAACGAGTGACGTATTTCCTTTGTGAGTAGACACCACTGTTGAAGTGCTCGATGGGGCGACGGAAGGAAGAGCACGTTCCTGTGTGCTCTGTGAATGATGCGTTTTTCGCGAATAACCTTTCGTCCTTTGCCTTGATTGTGCCACGGAAAGCAGCCTTTTCAATGGGAGGTTTGATGAGTCTTTTGTATCTATAATATCAAATAAATAATTAAGATATTAGAAAAAGCATTACAATAAAAAAAATAATTCATTAAGATATCGGTAAAAACATTGCAAATATTGATGACGAGGATTGAACAATTCTCAGGTATACCTTTTTGTTTGTTTTGCATGAGTAATCGTGCCATCTCTACGTCGCTTGGGTCTTCAGTGACCAAATCTACGTCAAGTCCCATTTTTCTCAGATGTGACTGATCTTTTTGCGTTTTCTGGAGTTGTTTTTTGCGTGCCTGAAAATGCGATTTTGCAAAGTGTGAATATGGTGAAAAACGGAATTTTTGAATGATAATAAAAAAGGAAAATGAAGCTGGGTTTATTCGCTTCACCATCCTGTTTGATAAATCTTTGTACAGATCTGTATTTCAACGTGACTTTCAGTTTTATGTCTGTATAAAAAACTTACACAACACCTATTATTTCGAGTAAAACTGACACACGTATATACTGAATAATCCCTTTACAAAGGATTCCTATACCTATTTTTATTTTCCCAAAAATATCGTAAGAATTGGGATTTCATTTAATTTCAGACAGAACATAATATATAGGATTTAAACGTGTTACACTTTAGTTCAATGTTATAATAACTAACAGACGCGTAACAACGTGCACAGGAGTACGTACCCTAAATGAAGCGCGCAGAGCAGAGTTTGAGCGGTAATCGTCGCTCCATAGAACTTTTTTCGATTCTATAGTACTACTTAATCCTGACTTTTGGCTCTTTGCCGTTTTTATATCCTTCATTCCATGTTCCAGCTTGTACATCGCATCGTCAAACAATCTTCGAGAAACTTCTTTGGTCTCCGGCACAACTTGTCCGTTTTCCTTTGAATCCCATCTTCGTTCTTGTCTTCGTGCACCGCTTACTATGACATAGTCCAAATTCTAAAAAAATGCACATTTTTTATTTTGTAGATATAAAGAACATACTTTGATTTTTTGCAAAAACAATAATGGCCGGGTGCGGAATATAGTTAGAGGTTTAAAGAACAATGATTGGAAAAAGTTACATACCGCAGGATCCGTTTTGATTTCGAAATGATTATCACACAAATGACACTTCATGCGGAACTGGTACAGTGGTGTACTGTAGTACATTCCAATCTTGGACTTCTCTGCATTGTATCGTACTCCCATACCTATATGATTGCCGCAACCGTCGCACCATATATTATATGGCATTTCAAAACGGATGATCAAAATGCCCAGATGAATTTTTCGGGCTCGCTCGCGCAACGCGTGTGTGCCCAGAAATTTGTTAAGGCCACCTACCCGCGGATCATAATCCGGCGGGTAGTACAAGTTTGTCCCTTTCCGTTCACCCATTTTTTTTCTAGAAAGAATTCAATTAGTTATTATAAAATTCAAAATGCTGAATATGGGAAAAACAGGAGTAAAACTGTAAAGTATGAATGAGATATGACAAAGGACAACTCGATCAGAAAGAAAAAATACCAGAATATACGCATCGTGGACACATCTGCCGCTAAATTAAGAGTTGTATCCCAAGAAATATTATTGTGGATAAACACCAACGATCTTTTCCCAGAGTTTGATATTTCCGCAATATTGATGTCAAAATTTGCAAGACAAGTACCGCATAGAGTAATACAAATTTGGCAAGTCTTAAATTTTTAGAAATATCCGATTTACGAAGTATATCGCTGAAAAATATTGGCAAGTATGTTATATACATTGCAGCGTAAGTGATGTTATATTGAACGTCATATTTCGAACCTAAACTTCTTTTTCACATCTTATGACAACAATAACCTTACAGTATTACAACTCTGCGGTATTACGATGCATCGTATTGATACTGACACAAAGCGAAATATTCAATAATAATGAAAAAATGCTAAAATATGAGAAATATCATAGTGTAGGTTACCTTTATATTTGAGCTCGTATGCGAATGGTTTATGTCAAATTCACTGAATTTTTTTGGACACTTCGATTGTTCGTGGGAACGGCACTAAAACACTACCCCAATTACTTGATTTTGTAATTCGGCGTCACTTTATTAAACTATACCTAGCAAGCATAGATTTATGCATGCGAATGTGACAAGACAAATGGAAGCAAAATATTAGTGAGTCCATCGAGTTGACTATTCTGCCGTCTTACATACGGGATTTTAGACTGAACTCCTGTGGGCGGTGACGGTGCTCGAGTGTAAATACGTATATTGATCAGCAAAATTCGGAAATAAGCGCCTCTCCGGAATTTGCACGAACTAAATTCCACAAACTTCGGGCGAGGTTTTCCCGAAGTCGTAAACAATTACCGATTTATTGTAGATACGGATTTGTTAAGTTATGTGATGGAACGAAATAATTAATATGCCAAAACATGTATTTTGAATGTGGTTAAGCGGCTCTTTGTCCTACTGAGTCGTGACATTGGCTAAACTTTGCATTTTACGTCATTTTCATCACTGTTTCCGCATGGTAATACGATGTGCTTTGCTTTTCATTGATTCAAATTATTTAACGGGAAAATAGCCGTTTCCCTTTCAATTTGATATTGCCTGATAAAATTCTGTTTAATTCTGGATATTTGTTTAGGAAATCTTAAATATCTATTCTCCTGTTCTGTCCTTCCTACGACGATGGCGTATCATTCCCTCTTAAAGTTCTACAATTCAACTGCGCACCAATCAGATGCGTGACAAATGAGCCGACCAGTAAAATCGCGTATCGAAGTATGGAACACGGACATCTCTCGTATATCCATCATATGCATGTGTTATCTCATGATTCTTAACAACATTGAGCTCGAACGAAGGTGTAAATAAACGCATTTCGTCGAACGTCATAAGATTTTACGAGCTCCCACAAAATATCTGAAACAATGGAGGCAAGCACGGAAAACGAAGATTTGGTAGACGATTTGAAAAAAAAGTATTCGAAAGTGCGTGATTTGTTGGAATCTCGAGGGGACAACAATCCGTCGGAAAGTGCATTGGCGCTGCTTCGTAAGACCGAAGCTCTTTTTATCTTGAAAGCAATGCAAGATCATCTCGAGAACGCAGTGAATAAACATGATGATCAAAAAGAAAAATTGAATGACATGCTCGCTGTAATTTATCTGGACATTGGAATCATTTCCATTGACAACGAAGAACCGAAGGTCGGTGAAGAGTACTTGATGCGCTGCATAAATGTATTGGCGGACAAGGAAACTAGTCCTCGCAGGATATTGCCGACGATGAGCGCCCTGAATCAATTGGGATTAGTCTGGTTTCAATGGACTAATCCAAATAAAGCAAAGTTTTTCTTGAAGAAGGCTGAAAAAACTTATAACGAATACGGAGCCTCTCAGAACGGAGAGCCTGTTCCTATGGTAGCTTTGTTCGGCATTGTTGATACCACGGAACCAAATCCAAATGAAATTTTGGATAAACTTTACACGTTGACTCTGTATTATCTGGCACAGATTTACGGCGCGGTAAAAGATCACTGTAAGTCTGCCAAATACTGTCACATGACTCTACAACGACAGCTGAATCATCAAGATTTGGATCATATAGACTGGGCACTGAACGCAGCGACGCTTGCACAATTTTTCATGGAGAAGCAAGACTTCCGCCATGCTCGACATCACCTAGCAGCTGCGTCACACGTTTTACAAAAATATGAAGCTAGTCTCGGCAAAGAACCTGAAAAAGGAGGAAACGACGACGCAATGGAGGCTAAATGGGAACAATACAGACATAGGAGTGCAGACGTTGCACGCTGTTGGGCTAAATACGGCATCGTGCTAATGAGCGCATCCAGAGATCGTCTGATCGAACAAACGGACAATTATGGCGCTGAAAAAGGGTCTGAATCTGAATCACTTCGGACCAACTTGTACGAAGAAAAGGATCTTCTTTTCGACGATATGGAATTCAACAGTCTAAAGACTGATATAGAACCAGTGGCGGCTCGAGTTACGGATCAATATCTGTTGGACTTTAATGACGCGCGAAGTGTTTTTTTGGATGTTCAACAGTGGCTCAAAGAGGCGGAAAATTATTATAATTTTGAGAGTCACGCGTCCGACTATGTTCAAATAATTGAAGATAAATCACACGCTTACAAATATTTGACGTTTTTCGAGGATGATGAGGAGAGACAAGCAAAAATGCATAAACGGAGAATAGACCTCCTCACACCAGTAGTCAACCAATTGAACCCACAATATTACCAGACGGAATGCCGCCAATTGTGGATCGAACTTGCGGAGATACATTCCGCAATATTGACCATCAAGCTAGATAAGTTGAGGGCGAGCGACGAACGACCGACTCCACACGCGTTGAACAAAATTAATAATTCGGCTCAATTAGCCATCGAGTACTATCAAAAGTTTTTGGATTCTTTGAAACAATCAAAGGATTCATCCCCAGCAACAAAATTCGCTGACGAAATGGTTTCCCCCGCTTTATACGCATATTTCCATCTTGGTACATTATACAACAAAATTATATCCCCGGATAAGAGCGTTCAACTGGAAAATGTAAAAAAAAGTTTTGCCGCTTATAAATTTTTCGTGGATTACTGCGAATCGTATCCGGAGCAAACAGAGTCCATGGCCCACGAATTGATCGTGTGCAAAGATTTAGTGAATTTATTGCCCTTGAAAATAAACAAACTCAGTCAGGCAACTTCATCGAACTAAACTTCGCCTGTCTTGAACTCTCCGTTATACCGTTGCCCCATACTTACTACTTTACAATCCAATTCGATAATTGTAACAACGAATTATGCTACAATTTAATTATCGTATTCAAATATAGTAGCTAATTATTATTTGAAAAATGCCGAATTATTATCCTTCGTCCCTCCGATGTATCATGCCGTAGAGCCTCGAACCGTTCAAGTCGTTACTCTTAATGATTTAAATAAAAAATATTCAATATGCAAAATTTTCAAAACGTGCTGAAAAGTATAAAATATTTTCTCGAAATCCCATACAGATCGCCTAAAAAATTTATGATTGCAAATTTTTAATAGCTCTAAAAATATTTTACGACGAAAAACGCGGATTGTATGCAATAGATACAAGGCGCAGCTGCTGGCGAGAAAAGTAACACAATAGTCTATATCATTTGTAGTACAATAAAATCGTTACTGACTTTCGTTTTTTGTTTTAAAACGGAAAAATTGAGCATTTGTTGAGCGTGAGATTTTAACTAACACTTGACAATCGAGTCGTCCGTGTATATAAATTTCGCGTCAATATCAGTGTTTCGTAGTATGTATGTCAGACATTTGCCATTTCCGTTATTTCATTGAATCATTTCAATAGATTCGCTCCAATCTGTTCAATAGATTTCATAGAATCATTTCAATAGATCTGTTCCAATCGTCGTGGTAGTTTCGTCAGACCGTACATTCGATACATCAAAGGAGTCAGAAAAAATTGAGGAGTTATGTCTATCAGTAAGTTTGTTTCGGTTCTTAAACTTAGCTTGACTCCAGTGGTGCAGCTGTATATTCAGCGTTGCAAATTATAAGCTCAACATTTTTCGAAAGTTCAGTGATTTTTGGGATAAAAAGTTTTACCAAACACAGCGTTATGAAGGCATCACTAATGAATCAATTTCATTACATTAATTACGTTCGAAGAGTTTTAAAAAATGAGCGTTTTCTGATTTTATCACCACATCGTTGAATGTTATTAAGGTGTTCTGAAATTGTTATTTTAGAATCTAGCTCTAGATTATCAGCAACTCGTATATCCGAAGCGTCGCGTCCTTCCTTGCAAAAGTCCGTAAAAACTGGATCGAACATCCGAGCTTTTGGAGGCAGCGCTACGTCACTTTTATTGCCGGGAAGGCCAAGTGCGGTTTATAGAATTGACAAAACTGGCTTTAAAGTAAATATACAAATATTTATTCTTAGTTTACTCTCAATACAAGAGAAATAAGTGTTTTTTTTTTCTTTCATTTGTGCAGGTACCGCGATATCAAAACAGCTATCGTCTCCGCCCATTCAATACTTTTCATTGCGAGACTGTAGAAAAAATTTTAGAAGACGTAATGAATACAAATCTAACTGGTATAAAATACAATCCGTCAGTATGTTTGAAACTTTGTCAAGATATGTCCTCGGAAGTTCGGAGTCGTATACACAAAAAGGATTTTGATCGGTATATCCTTAACATTTATTTATTCCGGTCATCAAGATTTTAAAGTCTAACCTTTATTAGACATGTCTGTCCTTAAAAGAATGTGGAGTTCTATCGTATTTTCGGGGATGTTTAAATACTGATAACCACATTTCCACAGCTAAATCAATAATGTAATTCGGGATATTTTTGATTCATTTGAACATATCGTCAGTTGCCAAAAGAGCTTTACTTACTTGAAGGGCGAAATAAGTTCGGTGGAAAAAAGTCAATAAGTGTCAAATAATACTATTTTGACCGCAGCTACAAGTACGTCGTGGTATTTACTATTTTTGAGAAAAACGGCCAAGCTATCAACATGGCGACGGGTCGATTGGGCGACGTCGAAATGGACAATCACCGTTCGCATACCTTCGAAAATTCGGAGATAATATCCGTGGGCACTGTATACGGTATCTATTACGAGTAGGGATCAGCAATAACACTGTAAAGTTACGTGATTTGTCGGAAACTCTGATGATTCTCAAGTGTAAGAAAAAACGATGACCATCCATTGTCGTCAAGCTGGCGATGCAGCAATAAACGTAACCATGTTACCTGTATCACTTCGAATTAGCTTTAAATATACGATTTATTGGTTTTTTCTTTATTTTCTAAAATAGAAGGTGTAATTGCCGTCAAATTATTTTCCTCTCCGATGTTCAAGCCGTGGTCGTCCTTTTTTCGCCGCTGGTTTGTCTTTCCCTTTGTTCAACAGAGGATGAATTTCTAAGGAGGAAAATAAGGGTGATCAAAATACGAAGGATATTGAAAATTCAGTGAAAAGAATCGTTGTTGGTCTCACCATCGATCGGAGCTCCTTGCAAGTTGATATTGTGCGAACGATGTTTCTTAACGGGTGGCTCGTGAGACGCTAATTGATTCTCTTCACATTCTTCGACATCCGGCGATATGGGCAAAAATTGCAATGACCCGATATCCTCGGTCTCCTCATCTGAACTACAAAACGCCGCTACCCTGTCGATCGACGCGACGTCAACTTCGACTTCCTCGTCTTGAGCCTCTTCGCCTTGAACCAACGATTTATCCTCGTCGCTCAAATCAAACTCGCTTTCTCTCTCTTCGTATTCCACGTTCTCGTCCAGTTCTTTAAAATCTGGAGCAAATGCGGACCAATTCTCGACTTGATTCTGAGCCCAAATCGAAACGACGCCCGACGAGATCGAAGCTATTATGGGTCTGACCGGATGCCACTGTAATCACAGATTTGATCTTTCAGTTTTCATAGCATACAAGAATTAAATTAAGAATAACATTTTTTCTTTTCTACTTTGTAAGGGTTGTGTTATACTTAAAAAAAACGGGCGTTTACGTACCACAACATCGAGAAGAAGTTCTCCTTTCGTGCCGTGCAAAATCTTCACCAAATTACCGATGCTTTTTTCCCATATGTAGAGAGCATGTTGTCTTGCCGAGCCAGCACACACGTATTCGCCGTCACCCGAGAAACAGCACTTTTTCCACATAGTCTTGTTAACGAGATCCTGCAATTTTTGTATCGGCTCAGGCTCGCCGTCTTTTCCACACGCGAGGATCTCTGTGCTGTCGTAAACTCTTATAACTCGATCAGACGTGTTTACGAGAAAATAGGAACCACGTCTTGCGAATTCTATACTCTTGACAGCCGTATTGCTTGCAGTGCCTTGCGATATCTTATAAGAAGCTTTTATGGACAGTGTCTCTGAATCCAGCACCAATATTCGACCTCTTGCGTTTCCAGTAAATATATATGCGCCTCGTCGGTCGAAAGATGCTACGATGTTCAGATCACTCTGAAAGTTGAAAAGTCTACGTTAAAATTGTGTCGAACGATTCCATGTTGCCTTTAGGTCACCAGTTAATTGCAGAATTCATAAAAAATAGCTTCTGAGCAATAGCAAGACTTACATCTTCGTCGAGCGGTATAACACGATGGGTTCCCTCGATATCTACCATTACAGCTGCGTGCCTCATCGGACAAACAAGGAATTTATTCAAATTTCTCGGATGAAATTGTACTTTGAGAATCGGTGAAGGAAATCTGTACTTTTGATCGCATTCCCCCAATAGTACATCCCATATGCAGACGTTATTGTCCGTAGAGGCACTAAGTAGTTTGTGACCATTTCTAGACCAACTGTACGAAAAGAACAATGTTACAAACATATTTCTACCCAACAAAGTTCGATGTATTTGCAGAAGTGCCAAGTGACGTAAAGTTATAAAAGATAACTACGATATCATAAGTAATCGCACTTACCTTAAGGAACAGACAGGATGAACATGGGCACTTATAATTTTGGCTATACCTCTCGTCAAAAAGTCCCATATTACGATTCTACCGTCATTACACCCCACAGCTAACAGCGTTCCTCTCTTATTGAAAGTACATGTTACCGCCAGGGATATGCAATCCAAGGTACCATCAAATTCCTTACGAAGAAACAGTAAACAATCTTTAGGGAAATTTATTTGAGATATTTCGCTGACTAAAATTTATTGTAAGATCTAATTGCTCCGATTTGTTTTCTCTCTATTACTGTAAATATTCGTAAGAGTAGAGGTTATAACATTTTTCGTCAACTACGCACCTCTGGATAATTCTGACCAAAAGATTCTGAAAAGTGAAATAGTACCATTTTAGACAAAATTGTTTAATTTTATTCTGTAATCAACATAACCCAAACAAACTCACCTAGCAATTCCAGATTCATGTTCTTTTTTACATAAAAATATTTTTGTATCGTATATTACAAGGCAATGTCAAAATATGCAGCTATCGTCTTTTAAAAGTATTTTTCGCGGGAACTGCAAAACTGAAACCAAAAAAAACTGCTAAATTCGGCAACCTGTTTATTTGAATGATATTTAGTTTTGATTGTTTGTAGTCGGTAATGGAACAATTTAAACATTAGGAAAGTTCGTCCCAAATATAAAAATTGATGTCCAGTTCGGTAGGTTAACAACTCGACATCACTATCTTGGATGTTTTCTTTGACTGTTCGTATGCGGTTTGTAGCCACCGATAGAAGTCAATGCAACTTGCATAGAAATGGTATGTGGCATGGGTTCTCGTTCTGTTAACGATATAACTTGATCGAAGCGCTGCGGGTGGCGGTGAAGTACACTGATGGAGAGCAAGGCAACTGTCCCCACCAACAATTATTTGTTAGAGTTGCAAGACCGGCATGTCAGACGGTGCATCTATGTAAAGTCGTGTCATAAGCGAAACGTCAAATACTTTTGTACGTGCAGAGGACTTTTTACTGAAAAGAATTGAAAGCCATTTTATTTGTAAACACATTGAGTAAAAACGTTTATTGCCTGCCCTTTATCAACGCCCACTTCTTCATTATAAAAAACCGAAGAATTGTTTTTCATTCAGAACGCCAAAATGTATAACGTAATAACCCCAGATTACGTTATTGTATTTGTCACCAATTCTGGCAATGATTTATGTTGTGCCGAAAGACGGTTTCAAAAGTCTATAACGATTGACGATTTCAAGGTTCGTTTTCTTTACACTGTCATATTATTTTATATCTCCAGAGGGCAATGTACTTGTGCCAAAATGTTTTATCCGCTAAAACCGCCTTCTGCATATTGCTGTCTCAGGGGAAATTGGAGCTGCTAACGGGTGGAAACTCATTAACGATGCGTCTCAAAGTATACGACAAAAATAATCAACTAGTTTGCGAACCGAACGAAGGATCGCGACAACTGGGTTCATATCCCATAGAGAATGGAATGCGGATTCATGTAAGAATTGAAAAATTGAAAGTTTTTAAAGTGGTTTTTTATATAGTATCGATAATGTTTGGTTTTAGGTAGAGGATACTTTTCTACCCGTGGACAATTCATCAACCGTCGAAAAATTCCAGATATCGGAAGAAGAATATACCAAACGAACAGGTAGTGCATCTATAGAAATGCGTTTATCTAATATTAATAATCTCGTAACTTGCTAGAGTGATAGGCTAGCTCAATAAGTGAACGTGTCATTACCAAGTCGAATCGGATAGCTGAAAACACGACTATTACCTTATTCATCATACGCACGATGAAGAGAAAACAATAGTCAATATAAATATTCACAGAGTGTAAATTCTGTTGCGAAAAACAAAGTATCCAGACAGATAATTAACTTTTGTGTTACTACTCGCTATCTATATATCGGTTGGTGGGAAAACTCAACATTATTCGAATATTGCGAATATACTAATTTAGCTCACATCATGCGTGAACCATTTTTTTAATTGCATGAATCTCTTTGTCTCTACAATTGTTTTCTTTTTTGATCTCATATCAAAGGTGACGCAAAAAAATGCTTTCCGTTATCCACAATTTCAGATACAGTCAAAGCCTTTCTCGAAAAAAACAAACTTGGGAAATACAATGAAGAAGAGATGAAAAAGAAGATGGAAGATAAACTCCGCGAAGCAGAAATTGAAGAATCCATAGCGAAAACCTTGAAGATCGGTGATCGATGTGAAGTGCAAGTCCCTATGCAGCCTAAACGACGCGCAACTATTGCGTACGTTGGTAAGTTTTATAGAAATATAGATGCAACCTGACAGCGTGTAAATTTTATTCCATTGTATATTTCAAAGACAGAATTTGACTCTTGATGTTGATGCCTCTTATTTATATCTCATGTCATTCTCATAAAATGGTTTTTATGAAAACTGTTCATCTTACATCAATTGTCGTACTGATACGATTTCCGATTATATTTAAACGCATCTAAAGTGATCCAATTATGATAATAGGAGAAAAATGGCCTCATATGGATTTTTATATTAACACTATTTTTACGTATTTGATACAAATCCTTAAAATCGATGTTTGTGTATCTCATAGAGTTAAACTATTAATTCATAGCAAATTGTCATTAATCGGTGTTTTCATAGCTATTCACGCTTGAACCACGTGTTGTGTATGTTGGAGAAACCACACACTGAACAGCAAATTAAATACGACACATGTTTCAGGTAAAACTGATTTCAAAGAAGGATGGTGGGTCGGAGTAAAATACGACGAGCCCTTGGGAAAAAATGACGGCACGTAAGTCATCAAAAAATATGTCAACTTTTCTCATTTCGATTTCACCTCATTAATTTTTGTTTTCAGGGTCAATGGCAAACGGTATTTTGAATGCTCCGCAAAATATGGTGGTTTCGTAAAACCTGCGCACGTAGTGGTTGGCGATTTCCCCGAAGAGGACTTTGACATCGATGAAGAAATGTAAACTGCGAACTCATTTCTTGTCCGCATTCACAGATACGCATTATTGCATTGAGATCTCGATAATGTTTATTTATAAATCAAATTATGATGGAAAATCCTTATTGTATACTATTAAGAAATATGTCTACACATAAATACGCTTTTGCATTTTTTTAAAAAAGATGTGCATTCAATTCGCTTATGAAAATGTACGAGAAAGGAAATATATTGTATTATGCACTTGTAACTCAGATAGGGAAAAAATAATTATGAGAAGTAATCGATTGTTCCTGCGCACAATATAGCTGCTTGTGAATTGTTGCCTAATTAGGATAAATCAGGTATATTAATAGACAAATTCAGGTAAAACCATAGACTTGAATATTCACTCAACCATTCATAAATTATATTACTATAAGATCGTGAATATTCGATCGCAGATTTAATTTAATTGTACAAATGTTAATTTTTGCTTTTTTTGTTTTCTTTTATCGAAATCACATAGCGTTGGGCAACATTCAATGGTGGCGAATACCCATCAGAATATGTCGCATCCTCAAAAAGCACTTCGTATTCTTCGGTCGCTGTCGCTGGTAATTGATTCACGACGGCTTTGTAGAAACAGGTGGTTTGGGGGTAAAGTGCCATTACTAAAAAAAAAGAAAAAGTTTGCAACAATCGTATATACGATTTACAAGTGAAAGGTTTAATAATAGTAACGGCTATCAACGCCAGGTACAAGTTTTCCTACATTTCCTCCAATTATTAGCAGATTTACTAAATAGCTTGATAACTTAATGCATAATTCAAAATTGCTGTTATTTCGTAATGGCGTAAAATTTAGTAAAACTAGGATGATCCCGAAAAAGAGATTGCTTTATACAGATAGAAAATGATGATGGAATGATATCTGAATGTACTCGGTCCCGTTAAATTCAACTTACTGGACGAAGAGTATTCATCATTATTACCTATGGATCCTTTCGCAAACAAGGCATGTGCATCAGTCTCTGGGTTAGCTCTCATGAGAGGTAATGGAACAACGCGTCTCCGTGAAAGGATGTGTCTATCTTTCTGTTCTTCATCGATGTCATCCACTTCATATTTATTTGTCGCAGGATTGAAGTGCACAACTTCCGCTAGGATCCAATTTTCCTCTTCCTCTGATCCTTTGACTAGAGCTGCAACCATGTCGCCCATCTAAATATTATGAAGAAGAAATGTAAGTAAGTCGATGAAAACCGATAAAAAGATAATTTTAAGTCAGAAATATAATCGATTGTTTATGATGTATACTTGGAACTCACTTTAGCTATATATGTAGATTCAGCTGGTACAGCTCCACAGAGCGGTGGTGCTTTAGCTCCAGGTGTTTTGCCAACGTACAGAGGCAGTGTTTGCGCTGTACACGATAACATTTTCATTAAGGCCCCTCGTCGAATCGTTTCTTTGTTTCCAGCATTGCGAGCCTAAGTCAATTAAAACCATAAATCGCTATTCGCACTTCTGGTTAAAGTAGATAAAGTGCAATAGGATCCGAACGAAATCAACCGACAAGCTATCCATTTTCATCAAACCAAGAAACGAACACTCGCATATAAAACACATTTAGCTACAGGATAGAAAAGTTCTTTTATATTGATCGGGTGTATTCGTAACGTTTACAGCCTGCCTTCACAATTGGCCATCTACATTCTGTACAATGTTTTTGTCAATCTGCAGCCACAAGATTTGTTTTAAAATTCCTTAAGGTTTCCCAATCAGGTGAGAACGGTCGATTGACTCCTGGAGATTTTAGCAGATTTTAATACGAACAAATGCAGAATCGGATAGGAAATAAATAAAATTTCCAATTTAATTAATCACTTCAACATTTCGCCACGATATGATCAATTAAAATTACCGTTAGTAGCGTAATGCTGTTGGCTCACTTCAAGGGGCTTAAAAAATTAGCTGCTCGATCACAACTAATGATTAAAGTAAATTTTTGCCAAATCTGCCAACAGCATTGTTCCAGGGAACATTTGTTCAAAATTGAACAAAATTGATCAACATCTTACATACCTGTATCCGGCGTTCATTCCGAATAGCTCGAATTTCATTTATCTTTACAAGGGCTTTACGTAATAAGTCCTCTTCTCGCTGGGCATCCTGAAGCGCAGTGTTGTAAAGATTTCGCAATTTCTGTTGATAATACGGAGAAAGTTTATCGTCCGGGCCAATTTTTTCATGAGCCTTCATAGCGTCATTTAAGCTATGCTCCGAACGTTCACGTTCATTTTGTATATCATGCACTGCTTGATATATATACTTCAACCGTTCCTGGAATAAATAAAAACGTTCTATCAGTTTCAATTGATGTTCCGTCATCTTTTTGTGTTCATACCGCTGTATTTGAAACTTTAGGATTGCATTAAAAGGGTAGTAAGGTTAGATTAATATACAACGGCAATTAAATAAATAAACTTATAAGGGAAATTTGCAAATGATACAAGCAACAATAATACTAACGTTAAGCTGTCAATTAAATCATCGATTCTAGAGATCGTAAAAGTTATAAGTTGACAGGTAAAATAGAGGTACGATTACCCATGTAAATTTTCTTGACAATGTAAATTTCAAAATAAATTCAAGATATTGGAACCCACTTGAATTTGATGGGCTGCTACGTCCGTGTTGAAAGGCATTATCTCATATTGTACTTCAGCATTCACTGCCTCATTTTTCATAGCACCTTTGGAGGGAACACAAAGCATAGAACATGGAGATGGGTCGAAGGGAAACAGTATGCGACTCGAAAAATTCTTTTTTTTCTTACATTATTTGTATAGCGGCGATGCACGATTGGCCACCAACATAGACATTTGACAGCTTCTATGAAATGTTCCGGTCTGAATAAGCATTCGAGATTCAAATGATAATAAATTATTAGTATTTGTAAAATTGCAATACGTGGTAATTGTTTTAAGTAAGAACTGCAAAACAAAATGGCAATGAAAAATTAGCCGTTTCGTCCGTCGGTAAAAATCCTATTGGCCAAGTTCTCTCTTGCAAGGAATGGTAACTGATCGGCGTCGATAGGGTAGAATTTAAGGAAATTTGACCAAGCAATGTCAAATTGATATAATGAAAAAGATGTAGATTGCATTACTGTGCTAAAGCGGCGATGAAAATGATGATAAATAAAAAGTTTGGTTAATGCCACAAAATGAAGGGGAGAAGAGTCGCTTAGTAATTCTAAACACATTCTGACACCTTGATCTTACCATATCGTCACATATTTCAAGAAATTCTTAGGTATCTACGAATGGTCGGTAATTGTCGACAATTTTGAACAAATCCTTGACGCTTCGGACAACGAAATCAGACGTACATAGGACAGTCCTTATGGGCGGCTTGAAGACAAATATTCTGCGACCATAACTGTCGGCTGGCGGCGTCACGAGCCACCAGCTGTTATGGAGGACCGCCGTAAAGTTAGAGCCCCTGCCACTTTGAGTGATCGGCTTTTTTTGACGAATCGTTGATATAAGATATACAGGGTGCCCCACGACGGAACGTCATCCGTGAAATTGAGGGTTGGGGGTGAACTTCTGAGTCGATTGATACAAGCATGTATTGTTCCTTGATCAATTCCTGAATTATTATAGTAATTTCGTCGAAAACACCGTGGAAAGCACCTTTTTAGAAGTTTTTTAGGATTTTATCATTGAAATTTTGGGTTTTGGAGAAAATTAATGATAGATTCTTGTTCAGGGGATAAAATTACATGGAAATGGACCAATAAAAAAAATATTCAAAATCAAAATTTTTTTTGGATTTTTGGGCGAAATAAGTTTTTTCACTAAATCATCGATAACTTTTTCCCCTTTAGGATTTGGCACTCCACTTCATGCTCAATCTCTTTGGTATGATTTTCTCTTCAAAATGCTTTTTTAATCTTTAAAATCCGATGATTTTTCGATTTTTGGCAGAATTTCAAAGTTGGACCATCGATTTTTGCAAATTTTTCCATACAT
>JAPYZI010001760.1:0-28977 GCA_030523105.1 Ophioninae sp. A BG-2022a | reverse complement strand
TATATATATATATATATATATATATAATAAAATGATAATAATAATTATTGTAATGAAAAAATAATCATTCGTCATAATAAAGCGGTACATTTTTTTCACAAAAAAAAATTCAACGTCAAAAAATCAAATCGAAAAAATAGAAAATCATCTTGTTCTTTGGACCTCAAGTGCAAACCCCTTAAGGATCCTCGTTGACAGTCAGATCGGCTAAACGAAATTGGATACATAAAAAATGATAAAAATGGGTTTTCCACCTACGTACGAATGCGAATTAAACCGCATGATCCAACAAGAACAATCTCTAACGGGGATCAATGCGAGTTCCTTCAACGACCCCGAGACCCGCTGGCAATTAAACGCGATACAGTAGCAATAAAAAGAAACGCTAGTTCTTTCATTCCAGTGTGACATTCCGCGTCACATCTACAATTGGCAATAAAATATTTGAAGCGCAATTAATTAAGCAGTACTCGAGGTGGCTCGCGTAAGAGCGTTGCATGGAATCACAATCGTGACCGTGCTCTCAGTGGAATTGACGTGTCGAAGGTGACACGGGAAACGGCGTTGGAATTATTGAAATAGTCTATTCGCGCTGGGACATCTGGCGTGCAAGGTCCGTACTAATTCCGGGAACGTCGTGAATTTCGATTGGCAAAATGGAGGATCGTGAGAATATCTCGATGGATAAAAAGAGGGTTTTGGACGAGAGTGTAATATCGTTGAAAACGACGAGGATCAAGGTTGCGTATGGAAGAGTGTAGGACGACGCGGTCGTTCCAGGTTTCAAGAATTTCATCTTCGTACGTACCAAGAGGATGCTGATACTGCGAGGGGTGAAGATTTCGCGGAATAAGCCATAAAGGTTTACGCTATACGCTATACGCGTTATTGACCAGAGGGGAGGAAGCGATCGGGACTCGATGAAGAAAGGAGAATGAAAGAGGTAAGAAGAGAGAGAGAGAGAGAGAGAGAGAGAGAGAGCCGGAGACAGGCCTTGGGCTTCGGCGATCGCCATTCTCGCCGGATCGCCTCCGTACGCGTTCGAACTACCGCCCGTACGTGTACTCGCGCTATTGTATCGCTCGATGTATTTCAACTGCACAAAGGCACACACAAACTCGCGTCCGCGCGCGCCATGTTCCTTCTACGACTGGGGAGTATTCTTTCACGCGGAACAGACTACATTCTCCACCCGTGAAGAGGCGTACGTATGATAGCGAAACGCCCGGCCGTGGCGCGCGAAACTCCGCTAGTGTCCCGCGTGCTCGCCAGGTGGCTACGAAAGACGTAATTCTAGCCGGCGAGTAGTCCCTTCTCGTGTTACGATATATATCTTTTATAAACGATTGGTAAAAAAAAAGCCGATCACTCAAAGTAGGGGTATTAACTTAAATCTCAATTTGTCCAAAAATGGAATCGTTGGTATACGAAAACGAAAATCTCAATTTATCAAAAAATCGAAACGTTGGTAAACGAAAGCGAAAAGATTAATAAAAAAAAAAAAGAAGCCAATTACTGAAATTGGTGAGTGGGGGGGTTCGAGGCGACCCTCCATGACAGCCGGTCGCTCGTTACGCCGCCAGGTGGCAGTTTTTGTCGCGGAATACTTGTCTTCGATCCGCCTATAAAAATTCTTCTTCTATGTACGTTTGACTTCGCTGCCACGATGGCGACGCGAGAAAACATCGATATTTTTTCGCCTCGTTACCTCGGTGATAAATGTCAGTGCGAAGTACTGTGGATAAAGAAAAAAGAAAAGTGTTTTTTTTTTTTTTGGCACCTCGTCGAGTGTACTTCCGTATTTTCATCGTATCGCCGATTCGAATCAATCCTCGTCATTGTTTGGCTTCGTTTTGCTTCGTTGGCCCACCAAAATTGACTCTTCTTCGCGAATCCACGCACGTATACCCCACCCACCGTACGAGAACGAAGATTTTTCATTCGAGAACTGAAACTCATCCAACTAACCTTGGTAGAGGAGAGGCCACGTACTATCGGGAAGAGAGGCGCCTGGAATAACGATCGTTCTATTTGGATCAATTTTGTTTACTATCGGAAAGGAGAGAAAAGCAAAGTCGAAGGTAAAGCGAAAGGGAGGGGCGTGGATCTTGCGGTGGTGGGGGAAGGAAAGAGTTCAAGCCCGAAAGCAGAAACAACACACGGGAGAGAGATACAGAATAAAAACTCGGTTGCCCCGCAGACACAACGTGCACGAACGAAAATCGACGGAGAATGCGCACGCGCGCGCGCGCGGACTCGAACGCGGTTTCTCGCGGTCGGCCTCGCACCGCTGTTATACTTGCATTCCAGGTGTAACTAACTCACGGTATAATAGTAGCCGCGTTCAATCAGCGCACCAACGTGTGCGCGGTGGCACGCTGCTGTTCGAAAGTACAAGGTGCACCAGGCATGTTTGATACACGCTGCTAAATGACCATTTATATACGTACACGCATACTCCCCATGCCAGGTATCCGGCCATACTAACCAAAACACGTTTGCGTTACGTATGCGCGTGTGCATGTCCATTTGCAATCTCTATATTTATATACGTAATATAGGTGTGTCGGAATGGAACTTCGATTTTTTTAATCGATAAGCGATCATTTATTTCATACGAATGACTAGTAGTATCGTACTGAACGTAATTGCCACCGTTTGCTTAAACTTTTCACTATTATTATTTTTTTTTTTGTTTCGTTTGTTTATTCCGGAATGATTTTGGATTTTCTACTATTTCTATTATCATTTCTGGGAAATATTTCAAGTATTGAAATTAATGGATTTTCGTTCAGCTATTTCGAATATTTAAAAAAAAATATATTTGAGGTTTATTAAAATAAATAAGGGGATGAAATTCATTCGACTGTCGAGTTTTTTTTTCGTCGTTTGGCACACGTGTCCTCAACATTCGTTGACATCAGCCATTTTGCATTTTTAGTTTCCGATAGATATAAACGTTATACGTGTTTTGTTGTGCTCGGTGATTTTTCGGTTATCGAAAGCGATAATGCACCTGTTCACGCATCGTTGCATTTTCGTGATTGTTATCGGTAAAAAACAACACGGTAAAAATACCTCAACCATCGTGTTCATTGGACTAGGCGACCAGCGACGATTTTTTCTCTTCGCAAAAGTGAAAAGAGCCATGAAAGGACGGAGATTTGCCAGGATTGAGAAGATGAAGACCGGATCGCTGGGAGAGCTCTCGAAGTCGTACCATAGAGCGTATCAGAAGTGTTTCGAAGATTGGAAAAATTCTATCTGGGAAGTGGATTAAATATTGATAATAATGAAATATATTGAATAAACATATTTCAAGAAAAACAATAATTTGTTTTTTCTGATAAACAAACCTCGTAAATACGAGCGTTACTGGACTATGCGACATCGAAATATCAAAGTTTCGCCACGGCACACCCAATAACGTAAACAGCAAATAAAAGACTCGGCAATTACGAGCGACGGTGCGTTCTTATCGTGCAGAGTCCCAGCGTGTACCAACACGCCCTCCTGAGGCTCCGAGCGTCACGCAGTCTGCTTCAACACGTATCGCATATACGCTGTAGAGCTGATGGAACGTAAGCGAAGATACATGTGAAAGAACCAAAGAGAATTACAGAGAGAGAGAGAGAGAGAAAAAGTTGCACTGGTTTTTCTCAACGACGGTATAGACCGGATGGCGATGGCGCGTCGACCACCACCTCGAATTCAGCGTGGTCGTCGTCGCGTTGGCGTCGTTTTCATTCTCTCCATCATCCGTCCTCTTCTTTTCGCGGACTATGTTGTTCCACCCGGTCTGTTCTCTTCGGTACCCTCGTTAAAACGCTACGGAGCGTGGCAAGAACCAACGCAGGAAGAGAGAAAGAGAGAGAGATATTCAAACGCGAACGGTTTTCCACCCACGCACGATTGAGCTACCAACGTCTGTTTATTATCGTTATGTGCTGCCAATACCGATCTATCGGCACGTTTCCGTCATACCGACAACCTCAACCTTTCACATACGTTCGGATATCTCGAAGGCGTTTCGCCAAAACCCTTTCCCGAAGGTGCCTCTTCTGGCTTTCACGCCAAGAGACTCCAATGCTCAAAAAAGTTTCGTGTTTCGGGACTGCTGACGTTTATCGGGTATATTTTCTATTGTCGGAGGGAAAAGGTTGTTTATCAATATTTATTACGAAGGGACAAGTAAAATGCTCGAAGCAAAATCGGGTGCTAAGTTTTTGGAAA
This sequence comes from Ophioninae sp. A BG-2022a, assembly GCA_030523105.1. NCBI lineage: Eukaryota > Metazoa > Arthropoda > Insecta > Hymenoptera > Ichneumonidae > Ophioninae sp. A BG-2022a. The sequence continues at coordinate 24,744 of JAPYZI010001760.1, read as the reverse complement.
AATGTATATTTGAAAACGTATTATAATTGAAAATGTAATTGAAAGCTCGTTATCATTAAAACGTATAAAAAATATGTATCATTAAAAACCTATTCCAATAAAAAACGTAATTAAGAATTCATTATAATTAAAGCGTATAAAAAATATATTATTAAAAACTTATTGCAATTAAAAATGTAATTAAAAATTCATTATAATTAAAGCGTATAACAAATACATTATTAAAAACTTATTACAATTAAAAATGTAATTAAAAATTCATTATAATTAAAACGTATAAAAAATATATTATTAAAAACTTATGAATTAATTTGTTAAAATGATAATTAAATGAAATATAATTGAATTAAATATATAATTAAAATATAATATAATTAAATTAAAAACATAATTAAAAATTCATTATAAATAAAACGTATAGAAACTATATAATCGAAAGTCTATTATAATTAAAACGAATCGTAATTAAAAACTTTATGAACAATCTCGTGAAAAACCGTTGAAGGGGTCTCGACGGTGAACTTCGTTGACCCCATAGTTAATTTTGATTTGAAAAAAAAAGAAACGAGCTTTTTTTGAAAATATATGGGGTAAGTCCGGGATAGATGGGCATAGGATAGAGCTGGCCTATTGAAATAATTCATGAACGGTTGACTAGGTGTCGCTAGTTACTCTCAGTTTGCTTCGCGTCGTGCGTAGGAACAAAAAAAACAAACAACTTTTTTGTGAAAAATGAAATCTTTGTTGATTAAAACTTTGTTTACAAACTTGATGAAAAACTATGTCCAACTATCCCAGTTTTACCGTAGATTACATTGGAGGACTCTCGACTGAGATTTTTCATTTAACGGGTTTGAAAAATCGGAAATAAATGCCCGATATTTTTAAATTCGGTTTTTCGAGAATGAGGTCAGTACTTGAAATTTTTACGGTAGTCCAACCCCTTAAATTCTCGAAAATAAAAAATCGCCAGATGTCGTCATTAAATATTTAGATAAATACGATTGCCTCTCTCTCTCTTCTCTGACATGGTAAACCTTTCGCCACAAGTGAAGATAATTCAGTCTCGTTATACCTGGCAAGATAAACGTTTTAAATTCCCAATCGTGCAAAAGGATAAATGCAGATAAGAAACGCGATCAGTGATCGCACGAAATCGCGAATCAAGCTCGTTACTTCGCTCGATTCACTTCATTAATTCGTCCGGTTGCTTTTGACGTTTCTCGCTGCTAATGAGATAGAATATATTTCGAGACTCAAGTGGCCACGTTTGTACCCGTGTATTTGTACAAATGTATGCGCATTCAATAAACGTTGCAAAACCGGAGACAAATTAGGAACATTGCGTAATTTGCCTAATGTATTTGCTTCTCGGTGCATGGAACTTGCAATTATTCCACTGGAACTTGGAATCCTAGTTTGCCCGTATCGAGAGCTCAAAGCAAGCTCCGTCGCCTTTCATACTGCCAACCACAAAATCCGCGTCAAACTTCGGAAACATTTTCTGAATCGTAACATTCTCGAAAATTGTTATTTTTTTTGTTTTTGTTTTTTTTTCGTATTTATTTTGGCACTCGATAAATGATTTGGGTTGAACGAATTTTTATTGAACGCGAATCGGAAAATAAATACCGGTGAAAATAAAAATTCCTGGAAAATTAAAGTTTGCGAAAAACAAATATCCGCGGGTAATGAAAATTCGTGGAAAATAAAAATCCAGTTATCGATAAATGGAAGGTAAAAAAATTCTTTGAAAATTGAGGATTGAATCATGGCCGGCCTTTGCACAGAAGAGTTTGCGTTGATTCATTCGTTTTTTTTTTTCACGGTTCGTTCGATGCAAGTTCTCTTCAAAATTTCATATATCCGCGGATCGATAAAAGAAGCTAATCACGTTTAGTATTCGATAGTTTGCAAATTTGTGTTAAAATTCGTTTTAATTAGAAAATATTAAATTTTATATTAATTTAAAACATATTTAAATCGATTTCAACAATTAAGTATATCCGATAATTTATTGTAGTAATAAAAAATGAATTGAAATTGCTTTTAGCAATTAAAAAAAGTATTTTAAATTACATTAACGAATAAAAACGTAAGATAATTTATGTTAATAATAAAAAATGAATAAAAATTGATTTTAGCCATTTGAAATGTGTGCCAAATTATTTCGACGATTGAAAATACATGAAAATTTATGTTCACAATAAAAAATGTATAAAAATTGTAATTTCAATTTTAAAAAAAAACATTTTTCTTATCGGTCTGCCTTTCAAAAAGTCAATAAAGAAAAAGCAAAACTAGTATTTTTAATTAATATTGAAAATATTAATGATAATCAAAAAGGAATAGTTATTATTGACGAAAAAATTGAACGACTTGATCTTGTAAAAATATAAGAAAATAATCCTATAAAATTCATAGGATTATTTCCTTATATTTTTACAAAATCAAATCATTTAATTTTGTTTTATTAATTGAATGAAAACAAATTTTAATTATAAAATTAAATTACTTTCTGATTATCATTAATACGTAAAATATGAATTAAAAATACTAAATTTGGCTTTTATTTATTGACTCGTTGAAAGAGAAGTCAATTAATGTGACGTATTTTCGAAATTTTGAGGTTTTACAGAACCTCCAAGACGGAGTCTCCACCGTGTGTGTTTGAAGGTTCACATAGGCCCGTATGAAAGAAACGTTTGTGCTCGTGCGAACCGATGGGAGCCCCCCCGGCGCAAAAGGGTGCTTGCCGAGTGCATCGATGGGGTTGAGGGCAGCCTGCGAGGCAGTGAATCGAAACGGGCAAACTTGGAGATCCTCGAGGACGAGGATAAACAGGGCTCGACTCTCCTGTCCGTATATCGATGGGAGCCAAGGATAAAGAGGGAAAGAAAAAAGGCTTCTCCCCTCCGAATTCGTGGGTGCATACGTGCAGACATGAGAGTCGCGGATCGCATAATATTCAATGCGAGGGCTTTGCAAGAATTATACGCCCTGGCATTAAATGCAAGGGGATGTATAGATCGGAACGAGAACAATCGCAGCTAAGTGGCCTTATATATCGGCCTATACGTACAATGAAATAAAATAAAACGAAACGTACGAACGTGGAACGGTACGAAGCTCGCAGAAAAAATGTTTAGGAAAAAATATAAATTCTATTTCTTTTCTTCTATCGAACTCAGGATCAATAGGACAATTTTTTTTTCTTTTTTCATCAAATGAAAAACATTCAACAGGAAAAATGTTCAATCTTTTGATTTTCAGTCGCTAAAAGTTGACAAAATTTACTCACTTTTTTTCCGAAAGGAGAACAAATTTGAGATTCTGTCTTCTTTTAGTTTTCTGAGCACAGGAATAATTTGAAAATAATTTTCTTTCGTTTTCTGAGCGCAGGAAAAATTGAAAATCGTTTTTTTGCGTTTCTGAGCACAGGAAAAATTTGAAAATCATGTTTTTTTTTTAATTTCTGAACGCAGGAATAATTGAAAATATTTTTTTTTGTTTTCTGTGCACAGGAATAATTTGAAAATAATTTTCTTTCGTTTTCTGAGCACAGGAAAAATTTGAAAATCATGTTTTTTTTTAATTTCTGAACGCAGGAATAATTGAAAATCTATTTTTTTTGTTTTCTGAGCACAGGAATAATTTGAAAAAAATTTTCTTTCGTTTTCTGAGCGCAGAAAAAATTGAAAATCTTTTTTTTTTGTTTTCTGAACGCAGGAAGAATTGAAAGTCTTTTTTTTTATTTTCTAAATGCAGAAAATATTACTAGAGTTGAAATGTATATTTTATTTCTTTTGCTGTGCGTAAAAGAAGTGAAAAATTCTAACCTTTTTCATTTTTCGAGCGCAGGAAAAAATGCATTTTTTTTTCATTTGCCGAACGCAGGCAAAATTGAAATTCTTTTTTTTTTACGTGCCGGACATCGGAAAAATTCTACAAATTTTTTTATTTGCCGAGCGTAGGAAAAGCTACAAATAACACTTAATTGTTTTTCGTGTGTTGAGAACAGAAAAGACTGCAAATCCCACTTGTTTTTTTCCTATCTCTCGAGGATATAAAAGGCTGCTAATTCAAGTAAATTTCCTTTTGTCTACCGAATGCAGGACGACCTACGAATTTTACTGAATTTTTTGCTGCGTATTCTACAGCCTATTTCTAAGTCAATTCCAAACTGGTGTTCGTGAGATTCGGAAGAAAAAAATATCGGGAATTGGCATGCCACGCGCGACGCATTCTCACGATACGCACGACGACGGCGCGCCAAACTTCTCGTTATCAAAGGTCCGACAACCGTGCCGCGAATGAGAACGAACTTCCGGAGGGACTAAAAAAGAAACTTCGGAAATACAGGGGAAAAGAAAAAAAAACGTGAAAAACAAAAAGTTTCGAAAGCGAGGAGGGCGAAGTAAAAAAAAGTTGGAAATAAGGATGAATACGTACGAAGTTATTGATAACGCTCGTAGAAATTGGAAATAGTTTCAACTCTTGTGACGATTCCATATTTAAAATGCAACGTTCATTTTTATTTCATAATTTTCATTTTTTTCCAAATTATTCGCGACTAACAAAATATAACAATTATATATATACAATAATATTAAATATTCCAAATACTACTAATATTACAATTAATACTAACAATTTTTAATATTAATTGCATGCAAATATCAAATAGTCAAAGTTTATTTCATTGTCATTTTTAAATATTCAAAAATGATTTCCTTGCTATTTGAAAATCGATATTTTCTGCAAACCCTATCATTTGTCGTCGTTTAGATACGTCCCCACCCCCCTCCCACCATTTTTTCGTCTTTATATACACGCACACAAAAATCATTGGTAATTGATGAAACTCGAGGAGGATCGCTCGAGAAGGCACTCAAGAACGAATCGTTGTTTGGCGTCAAGTTTGGAAGTATCGCACTCGAGGAAAAAAGAGAAACGAAAAACAGAAAAAAAAAAAAAAACACTGTTCGAGCCCACGTTCAGCCGAGACGCACTTATCACGAACACACTCGCGTTGGAACACAGCGAGATCCTTCGGTTTCACATCCCGCGAGCCCGACATTTGTGGGAACCTTTTTTCCCGCGGCAGCGTGTGTCAAGAGTCTCACGCGGGACGAAAAACAAAAAAAAAAAAGAAAAAAAAATCGTGACGTATTTTCGATCGTATCGTCGAGTGGCACCGAGCCATTTCGCCCCAATTGGTTGGACGTATACGAACGTGGAGGCACTTTCGAACCACTCCGCTTTGGAGCCCCCGCGACTCTTCAGTCAAGCGATACACGTTCCGATTTTTATCATCACTTAATTTCATATTAAAGTCAAATTTGGTCAGGAATCGACAATTTTTCAACGGAAGAACATTTCTTTTGGAATTGACTCTGGCTTTTGAGATTCGATCTGGAAACCCAATTTTGACGTCAATCCAAATTCAAGTTTTTTATCGGTCTAGCCTATTATCAAAAATGACGATAAAAATTGTTTGTACCTTCGGGCGATTTTAATTTAAAAAGTCCAATGTCTAAATACGTTTTTCATATCTAGGAAAAGAAATGAAAAAAAAAAAAAAACATACTTTCGAGACATTGCAATTTCACAACCTACCCTAAATCGGTGAAAAGACGTGTATTTTCGAAAGCCAAATTTACGATGCAAACGCTATTTAAAAACGGATTTTTCAAAACTTTCATTTTAAGGAGATACAATAGTAGATATAAATCTATGAAAATTCGTTTTCAGGTTTTGAAGGAAATTTAAAAAATGACTCGATTTCCACTGTTTTCCAAAATCATCTCTTAAGGACATCTTAAAATTGAGACCACAGTGTTGTGCGAGAGTTTCGTTGTTTTTTTCAACGAAAAACCATTGAAGCATCTACTAACTCTACTGGCTACGAATTCAAACTGCTGTGAGTCAGCATTAAAAAAAAACATTACTAAATTGATTGGAAAGTGTTTCAACAAAAATGTTTGTATCCACGCGAAGTGATAATCGAAAGATTAATAAACCGTTTAAATTGTTTTTTTTATATAAAACAATTAAAGATTCCAATTTGGATGCTTGCCAAGTTTCTCGACCCCTTTTTTCTGGGATGCGTTTCGAGGTCCATAACTTTTTCGATTTCACTTTGTTTCGTACGACAATTTATTTTTTCGTTCTCGAAATATCGATGGATTAAAAAAATACAAATAAAAAATCGAGCGGTTAATTTTTTTGATTTTTTTATTTTTGTGTGTGTGTGTGTGTTTTTTTTTTTTTTATTAATGAAGCCTGGGAAAACGCTTGGGATCAGAGGGTTGGAAAATCGTTTTCATATCCAGTCGACCGATATAAATATACGTAGATGTAATTATCAGTGATGAGCGATGAAAGGCGTCTCGATGAATCGGTGCACTTTGAGAAACTGATTCAAGGACAAACCCGCGTACAGAGCCTCCCGCGAACAAGACTTCATTATCGCGAGTATTGTTGATTGGGCGGTTGCGGCCGAATATAGAGAAGTAACCGGGCGTGAATGTGGGCAATAAGTGAATGGAATTCGCGATGTTATTCGTGCGTACGTTGCCTTGGCCAACAAGGAACCACTTGTCGATGCATGAGACTTTTCTATCTCTCTCTCTGTCTCTCTTTTTCTCCTCGCTTCTCCCCCTCCCCCTTTCCCCTGCATTCACTCGTTTATACGAGCGTACGCGTTTGGAGTTGTACGTACGGTGTATGTACGCACATCCACGTTTGTTTGCACCCATTTATTTTGCTTTCGCGAGTGCAATGACGCCGCATCCCCCCCTCCCCTCGTCGGTGTGCGAATCTTCTCGCGTAACAGGTCACAGAACGCTTTCTTCTCGCGCTTTTGCAATCACTTGTATACGAGACGACTACAGGGTGACTTGAAAATTGACATTTAAAAGAAAATAATTTTTAATAGCGATTTGAAATTGATGTTAATTGATAAATTAAATTGAAGAGTTTATTGGAATTTGTATTTTTGTAACTATTTATTGGAATTTATATTTTTTGTAACGATTTATTGGAATTCGTATTTTTGTAAATATTTATTGGAATTTACATTTTTGTAACAATTTATTGGAATTCGTATTTTTGTAGTAGTTTATTGGAATTCGTATTTTTATAATTATTTATTCGAATTCGTATTTTTTTAACCCAAGAATGGTAAGCTGGGGTGAAAAATCACCCCAGGCGATAAAAAATCGATCGATCATCAAAAGTTATTTTTGAGATTTTTTTTTATGTTTTTCACAATTTTACCTGATTTTCTATTAATCTTTCCTATTTCGAGCAGAATCGCCCAAGACGTTGTTTCTGCATTAAAAAAACGAAAACAATGTGTCCAAGTTGAACGCTTTTCGTGAAATTTTTCCGGAGATATGATTTTTTCATAATTGGGGTGGTTTCTTACTCCAGGTTACCATAATAGTTCGAAAAAGTTTTTTTTTTTTGTATACGTACATTCTTGTTCTTTCGCTTGAAATGTTTTTCAACAGATTTAAAAATAAGTTTGTTTAAGTCAGTCACTGGAATTTGGATAATTACTGTCTGTTGGATAAAAGCGTGTACGACAACAGTTTTTTATGGAAGTCGTTAGAGAGTAGATTCGAACGTAAAATGGTAGTGAGATCGTTCGACCAAGATGCTCAATAAAAATAAACTTTTTTTTTTAACCAGAAGATGCACATAAAAATAGCGAAGTTACTTTTTCGATTAGGACATTTTTCGATGTTTGAGTAATTGGAGAAATGAATTTTGGTTGATTCGAAGCGATTTAAACCTTAAGGGCATTGCTTAAGAGGCTTGTAGATTTTTCTTTTGGACTTCATTTTTTGGGTGACCCTGTACGCGTTTGGCCAGGTGGATCACATTCATAATGCACATACGTCTACGCGGGCTCTTCTCTCTGCCTATGTTTTACGTATTTTCTCAGTCACGCCTGAACGGACTACAGTAATTAGCGTATTTGCGATAAAATTGTGCACCCCTTTTTTTCACCTTTCCATTCTCGTTGTTTCGTTGCCCAACGAACCAACGCGACAATTAGCCAATTGATTCGCACGTTCGTTTCTGTGTGCTTGATTACTGTTTTTTTTTTCTCTCGCGTTCTTTCGATTCCATTAATGCGGGAGGTATTGCTGGTGCGGGATTTCGTTGGCCTGAAATCCGAGTGAAATGTGAGGCTGCCGATTAAATATATTTTACGACGAAAAATTGAAATGAAGCGAAATAACGTCAATTTTTCGAAACATCATTTTTTTAAAACGAATTAAATCCCGAAGGAAAATTCCGAAAAAAAAATCCAAGACGTTCGTTTTAAACATATCCAACTTTTTACATCTTTGACAATTCCTGTTAAACCTCATAGTTCTTGAAATAAGCGACATTTTCAAAAATACCTCTTGTTTTTTAGTTAAAAATAAATTAACTGCAAGAAAACCATACAAAAATGTTGAAAAAAATGTAGCTAAAACTAAAATGAATCGGGAAAAAATCAGCGAACAAAGTGTCGAAAAGTCGAAATGAAGATGAATAATGTCAATTTTTCGAAACGAATAAAATGCCGAGGGAAAATTTGGAAAAAAATTCAGGAGGTTCGGTACAAACTTGGCCAACTTTTTACATCTTGGACGTTTCCTCCTAAACCCCATAGTTCTTTAAATACGCGACATTTTCAAAAATTTCTTTGGTTTTTTAGCAAATAATAAAATAACTACGAAAAAATCATACGAGTCTTCTTTAAAAACGAGAATGACGATTTTGATATTCCTTTCAAGGTTATCGCGGAGAAAAATCATATAAAAATTATTAAGGTGTAATGGGCGAGATTGAATATCGGAGATATACGGACGGAAAAGAAGAGGGGAAACGTAGAGCGGAGACATAGAATTTGTGACGAAAGGAACGAGACATTGGAGCACCTGCTAATATGCAAAAAAGGTTGGAACCTCGTAACGTAGATAGCGAGAAAGAAAGCAGATTAGTGGGTTCAAGCTGTGGATAATGTGGCGATAAGGGGAGAAATTATAAGCATGTTTCGTGGGACAATAAAAATGGGGATATGTCAGTGTTTCGAAGAGATAAAGGAAATATGAAAAAAAAAAGTGGAACAGGGGAGGGAGGAGTAAAATACGAAACGGGGTGAGATATCGTGAAGGAAAAGAAATCGCGAGATGGAATATAAATATAAGGTCCTTATAAAAAAAAACATGTAAACATTTTGTAAAAAATATTATTTAACAAGTTATGCGAATAAAACTCGATTTGTATTGCATCGCATTTAAGTTTCATAATAAATATAAATAATGTTTCGTTCGAGATTAATCCTAGAACGACAACCTGGAGTGAAAAACCACCCTAAACGATTTAATTAAAAAAAAAAAAGTCATTTTTACGAATTTTTTATATTCGTCGCGATTTTAGCTCATTTTTTACTAACTTTTTACTAACTTCAAGCAAAATTATCTTAGACTTAAATAATTCTGCATTAAAAAACGAAAAAAATTACCTCAAGTTGAATCCTTTTCGTAAAATTTTACCGGAGGTATGAATTTTTCAAAATTCGGGTTCTTTATCATTCCAAGTTACCAAAATAGGTCAAAAATATAAGGTTACCTATGTAGGGTTAAATTGGTCGTTTTATTCGCGTTTTATTCGTCGCGATTTCTCGCAGAATAGTTCAAACTTGGAGCAACTACGGTTCAGTGATTTTGAGAATTTGACATTTCTGATAAGTTATTGCGTAGTGTGTCTCGTGGATTACAGAAAGAGGACATCATTTGGATATTTCGACTTCTTTAATTTTATTTTGTATCCATACGAGACACGCGTGTTATTATGGCTGAAGAAAGTCGTATCAAATAGAATGATGCGAGACGCCACAAAAATTGTTATAAGGTTAAAAAATGATTTTTACATGAAGATATATGTATTTCAGTTCGGCTCGGTGTTAATATTTTGTACGCACTCGATATATGGTCCGATGTTAATATTCGAGTTACTGAATATTTGATCGACCGTTAATAGTTGAATGAGTAACGTTAAACCTGCTGTATGAGGTATGTAGTATCGAACGACCAACCTGTAAACGTACGTACGAACGCATGCGCTATTTAACGATTTCATTAATTATTCCATTAAATAAAATTAAATCGATATATCGCAACCGAAATTTTATAATCTCCGAAATAAACGATCGTCAAACCGTTCTAAAATTATTTTCGGCTATTTGAATGTTAAACGGTAATCCTATTGAAAAATTATATTTCTTTGGAATTTGTACGGATGGAAAAATGGATAAATGAATGCGGATGGATCTGGGAGAAAAAGGATGGGGATCTATTCTTTAAAACGGATTCCCTTCCAGGGAATTCATATTATTAGGTCTAGTAAAAAGAAATCCATGATTTTTCGAATGGCTCAAGGTATCCGTATCTCGAGGTGAATAAGTACGATCGGATTACGCTAGACGGCATTGGAAAGATGAGACGCTTTCGTACTGAACAAACGTTTAGCGACAGTTTTGTGATTGGTCGACTCGAGAAAATAATGGATTTCTTTTTACTACACCTAACCGTTTTTTTTTATCCATATTCTAACCGGGATCTGATAAGAAATTGGGTGTTCTTAAGATATTTCTATAGGAGTAATCCCCTGGTTGATCGCGGAGGCCGGAACTGCTCGACGCATTTCTCGTATGGGTGTGGGCGTTTGTGTACGTGTATCTTCGTATTAATGTCTCTTGGAGTACATACGACAGGGTCACGTGACCACAAGCCGGAGGGTCTGGCGATGTTACCGGCGTTAAACTACGTCCGTAATTTGGCATCCGATCAATCCGTCTCGTGCTCGCGGCTGTCTACGTAATTGGTTTCGCTCGGGAACTCCGGGGAGGTTAGAAGAAGGAAGGGGGGAAAGGTAAGGGAAACGACCGGACGTCGTCTTGGTACTCGCGTGTGAGAAGACTCGATCCAATATGTACGACGGGTTCGAGTTTGCATCGAACGAGTCACAGGGATCGTTAAGATGCTCAGCTTTGAAAAAAACGGACACAACTCGGGCTGGAAAAAAGAAAAGTAGCATCGAGCTTGAAGACTCGATGAAGCTCGGAAAAACTGACGCGCCGGAAACGTCGATCTTGACGAACCTCTTGACTTTTATCCTCTGACCTTTTCGGTGTAATCGATATTTATCGGAATTCTTGAGACCGCGTGACACGCTGAACCGGAAATTAATATGTGACGCGAAGTGCCGGTAAATCGGAATATTTTAAGGTTAGTTCGGAATCTTTGATAAACCTAGGGAAGCTGTCCAAAGGCGGATTTATTCGCCTAGTTTTTATAAGAATAAGCTTGTTGTATAGGAAAGTCGAGATTTTGTAGATAATCAAGAATTGACGAAACGGTCACCGCTCCAAGTATTGACCTCGCGGTCACCGCTCCAAGTATTGACCTCGCGGTAACCGCTCCAAGTATTGACCTCGCGGTCACCGCTCCGTGTATTGACCTCGTGGTCATCGCTCCATCTATTGGTCAAACGGTCACCTATCCAAGTATTGACCTCGCGGTCATCGCTCCATGTATTGGTCAAACGGTCACCTATCCAAGTATTGACCTCGCGGTCACCGCTCCAAGTATTGACCTCGCGGTCACCGCTCAAAGTATTGACCTCGCGGTCACCTATCCAAGTATTGACCTCGCGGTCACCGCTCCAAGTATTGACCTCGCGGTAACCGCTCCAAGTATTGATCTCGCGGTCACCGCTCCAAGTATTGATCTCGCGGTCACCGCTCCAAGTATTGACCCCGCGGTCATCGCTCCATGTATTGGTCAAACGGTCACCAATCCAAGTATTGACCAAGCGGTCACCGCTCCGAGTATTGGCCGTGCCCGATAAAAAGAAGAATGAGTTTACGAAGATTTTCTAGTGACAACTGCATCGACCCGCCTGACAGTGTTTGCGGGTGAGGTATGCAGAGAGAAAAGTCACTCGTTTTTCGACGGCTCGATCGCGCGCGGCGCAATCTCAGCCAGGAGAGAATCAACTCCAGCGAAAAGTGTCCTGTTTCGTCGAGTGGGTCAATATAACCTCGATGGAGTCTCCGATCGTTTTCAAACGGACCGGCCGTGATTGGCTGCTATATTCGTATGTGCACAGATCCAGGATTGTCCGTCCGAAAGTTCCGGACGTATCTGGAGAACGAACGAAGAGAATAAGTTTGGGCCAGCGGGGATCAATGCCGAAGTGTCGAAACGACGAGGGACGGGGTCGAAGCGATGCCGAGGACGGAATCTATTTTGCGCGTTGCCTCGCTCTATTTGCAAATTCTGCATCCGACGAACACAAGCGATCTTTCTATCGTTCTGCATAATTCTATAATTTAAGCTGCGAAAGTGTTACGGGCAACGACGATTCTGCACTGTCAACGATTGATCGAACTATAAAAATGTTTGCGAAGTTCCTGATTTTTGTATAACTGGACGAGCTATAACGATTTCTATAAATCATCCTGCTTCCAACCGACTGTTTTCGCAGCTGTCCAAAAGTCATATTCCGCGAATAATACTTTTTGTGTTCGTGTAAATAAAAAACAATCAAAATATGTTTATTTATTTTAATCGTCACAATCATAATGTAATGATTATTCCTAGTATTATTATCATCTTCCGATGTAGTCGCTTCAATATTTCACTCTTTTCACGAATAACCTAACCCGCAAATTCGGACGCGCCAAAATTGCTCACTATCAATGACGAAAGTGGTGTCCCGCGTGTAAATATTACGGATTGGAATAGTCGCTATTCTCGCGTCTCGTGCGTAAACACGTCGCGTACGTAAGCGACGTGGTAGGCGACGGTTACGAAGGGTGTGGGAAAGAGAGACGATAGGAAGCAGCCGGGAACTTGCAGGAGCGTGACGACGAAGTGTACGCGAGAATAGGCGAGCGATCGCGAACTGTACTAACCGAGCGCGCCAGGTAAGACGGAAGAGCGAGACGTTTGGGGGCGCGACCGTTGGAAAGAATAAGGACGAAGGGTGCGAGAGGGAGCAAGGCGTAGTCCGGTCGTGTGGGGAAGCGAGACGGAGAGAAAGAGCGCGCGCGAGCGATTGGTGCGGTGGTGGGGACAAGAGCGAAAGAGAGAGAGAGAGAGTAGGAGACGGAGCGCGCGACGCGCTTCGCGTTGGCATCGGTTTCCAACAGTCCGACAGTTGCGACTTGACTGCCGCGCGCGTTCTTCTCTGTCACGACCGCGTTGCACGCGTGTTTTTTTTCCCCGTTTCCCCGACCCTCCCCTCCCTTTGGAAACACGCGTTATTCTGGCGCGAACTCTCGACGTTTTACCGTTCGTCGTATTGTTAATCGTCGCGACGATACAAACGTGAGAAAACAAATAACAAACGGGAGGGCTGCGTACTCGTGAAAAGTCCAAAGGGAACTTGGAGAGTCGAGAAGGAAAAGAAAAAAAAATCGAAATCGGTGTCACGTGTCAGATTGGGGCCTCTCGATGGATCGGGTAGTGTGGACAGTGAGTGTGAAACGACACAGCGAAGAGCGATGAAATAAGACGTGGCTTTGGATTGGTGCGTTGGAGCGCGAGGACGAATTAACCGGGCGAGATTCGTTTTTTTTTTAACCCCGCATTGTGTTCCGACTGGTGCTGTTTCCTCGCTGGATACGATATTAACGTGTGCCGCGTGTGTGTGTATGTGCATACGGCAGTGTTTTCATTCCGATCGTGTGAAAGTTTTAAGTCAGTTTTCCACGCCATTTCGGCGTCCGAGACGGAGCGACAGGGCTCGCGGTCTTCTCCAAATCGACGTTCGATCACTCGCGTAGTGTTTTTTTTTCTTGTGTTTGTTTTTTTTTTTTTATTACCGCCGTTCATATTCGTGTGCCGAATTGTGAAGAGTGTCGAGGCAACCCCGACGTTTAGCCGGGACAGTTTTTCCTTCCCGAATTTCGTAGTTCTTCGTTCGTTTCATTTTCTCTCCTTGTTTTTTTTCTCTTCGACCGTTGTCGCGAGTTCGCGGCCGCGCGTGAGTACCGACTTTCGCCGCGAGGTGGCACGGCATTCGCAACGACTCAACCGCACGCGTCTCACGGGGACCCAACGCTTTTCGTTCTATCAGGACGACGGAAAGGCCGAGTTTTCGGATTCTCGCGTACTTTTTTTTCCGGTAGGTCTTGCAATAATTCATTTTTCGTTTTTCTTCCTCTCGTACTGATCCCGTACGATTTTCGCTGGTACTAATCGTACCAGCGAAAATCTCTGATGTTGCGGAAACCCGCGCTAACTGTTACAAATACGCAGGATCGAACGGCGATCGACCTCGGAGATCCGATGAGAGAGAGAGAGAGAGAGTGCGCGTTGCGTTCGATAGCAGAGGCGCTCAATAACAGAAGTACGATGATTACCCCATGCGTGTTTTCGAGATTGCACCGTACGATAATGAACCGTTATCTTCGAGATGTGCATTTTGACCACTTTTAATCTATTTTAAATTCAATAATAGTCGGGATCACTCAAACGCTACTAATAATCATTAATAATAATTATAAATCGAATTAACAATGACCACAAAATAAATAAAATCATCTATAAAATTTTCAATTAAATGAATTTAAATGTATTCAATTTTATTAAAATTCAGAATGAACAATAAATAATTTGATTGGTTTCGATAAATCTCAATAATAATAATAATAATAACAATAATAATAATATTTAAAATAATACACAATATTAACGAGAAACAGCAAATAAAGACAATTATATTTTTTATTTTCTATCAAACTTACACAAGTGTCTAGAATTAAAAAAAACCCAATTAGATTAAAGAATAATCATAACAATAATGATAATAACAATTATTATTATAAAATTGTTTTATATTTGGTTATAATAACAATAATACAAATAACGAAAGTTAAATAATAATAATAAATATAAAATAATATTCGTGGTACCAACTAGAAGGTAGCAATAATAATAACCAAAGATAACAAATTCCAGAATAATGATAATAATAATAATTATTATTGGTTGAGTAATATAGTAATAGCGCTGCTGCAGATCGCGCGTAATGACAATAATAATAATAATAATAATAAAACCGCATAGGTCGATCAATTAGCAATTGCAACATGGGAAAGCTAGAAAAATACTTTATCACTCGTTATCGTTGAATTCTATTGATTTTTATTTCCTTCGAACAATTCTAATTCCACCGCTTCGAGGTATTACCGAGATTGGTCATTTATAGTTACGATATCCATGT
This sequence comes from Ophioninae sp. A BG-2022a, assembly GCA_030523105.1. NCBI lineage: Eukaryota > Metazoa > Arthropoda > Insecta > Hymenoptera > Ichneumonidae > Ophioninae sp. A BG-2022a. Next base: position 9,444 of record JAPYZI010001760.1, on the reverse strand, counting down.
GTAAATTGACATAATCGAGTTATCGAATGGCGCGTGCATTGAAATTTTTTTTTTTCACCCACGACAACATTTCTTCAAAACAGGATGTGAGGATTTGAATTAACGAATTGTACGAAAATTGCAATTATTGGAAAATAAAAATGTTCAAATTTTCGTTTGTGTGTGTTTGGTATTAGTCCTGTGTTTTAAATATGTAAAATATAAGAATTTACGACGTTGAGAAATTATTCGTTGGAGCGAAACGAAAGCTGTTTTACATTAAAAAAGAATTTTTTTTTTCCCTCGTTGATTGGGATTCGCGTATCTACGGCGATAAGAAAAGTCATTTGGATAATTTTCGGACGACGATGAAAATTGCATCGTTGAAACGCTATGATTTCGTCTTTTTCTTTTTGTTTATTTTTTATTTCTTTGATTTCTTAATTATCCAAAACTTTAGTAATCATAACGATAATCCGGTTTACGTTGCATTTCAACGACGCAAACTTCAACTCATCAACGGCGTTGTCAATTTTTCATCGTTGAAAAGCAACGAAAATGAAATTCGATCAATTCTTTCGAATTACTCGAATTTCATTTTCACTAATTTCGTCCGCGAAATGGGTTTCAATCTTTTAACGATAATGCTAGTTTTATCAGGGACTTTCTCTCGCTATTTGCAAAAAATCATTTGTATTAAAATAATAAATGAACGAAAATGGAATAATTAATAAATTACAATAAAAAAAAAAACAATCGTTACGTTCCAACGATACAGATTGCAACGTCATATTTTTCTACGAGGAGAGATTATCAAGAGAGGGGCGGGGGAGAAATTGAAATAATTTTATTTCCCTAACATTTCGCCAAATTAATGAATTAATTGAATTTATTCTTAATAAATTCAATGAATGAATTTATTCTTAATAAATTCAATGAATGAATTTATTAAGAATAAATTCATTAATGAAATTAAATTAATGAAATAATTAATGTCTTCAATTTAATGAATTAATCAATGAAATTGAATTGACGAATTAATTAATTTCGTTCATTTAATTAATTAATTAATTAATTACACTGACATTTCGCCCAATGAATTTTCCCGATTTTGGCGCTGATTTATAATTCGTGTCGCGCGGGATTTCGTAAAATTTCGAAGCCCCGAATTACACAGTTTTGCGGGTATAATGATTCGGCGTTGGGAAAGCGCGGGTGGGGACTGGGGGGATGGGATTTGCGTTTTTTAAGAAGCAAATTACGTAGGTAGTTGTTGAGAAACAAAGAGTTCCAGAAGGTCTTCTTTTTCCTCGGTGTAATTACAGTTTGAACGACGCTCGGATTATTGTACGTGTAAGCGGTGGATTTGCGAAGAAAAGCAGAAAAAAAAAAACAAGGAGGTACGTCTATTAGGACGGTGGCGGTCGTATGCGTGGCTGCTGCACGCTCGCCGCCGGATTTTGTTGAACTTCAACGGCTATCGTGGTGGACTTTCCCACGCAAAGGCGCGGTAATTTCGTCCTCGTTGCTCGCCCACGGTTCAAGGGCTCTCGCGACTTATCGAACCAAGGTGAACCACGAAAATCAAACCCTTTTTGTTTCTTCGTGCTGGTCAAACGTACGATTAATTTTGGTCGAGCGTTGACGACTTTACTTTGTCCGAAAATCGAAAATATTACGCTCGTCTGAGCTCTTCATTTAAATCATTAAATTTGATATCGGAAGTTTTGATGTGACGAAATGTCAAATTTTGCTGTTGAGGTATTTGAAATATTGTTATTGAAAAATAGGACAGTTTGCTATTAAGAAATTTGAAATTTTCTTTTTGAGAAATTTGACATTTTGCTCTTAAACAAATTGAAATTTTGCTGTTAAAATATTTGTAATTTTGTTATTGAAAAATATGACATTTTACTATTAAGAAATTTGAAATTTTGCTGTTAAGAAATTTGAAATTTTGTTGTTAAGAACTATAAAATTTTGTTATTGAAAAATATGACATTTTACTATTAAGTAATTAAAAATTTTGCTGTTAAGTATTTTGAAATTTTATTATTGAAAAATATGACATTTCACTGTTAAGAAATTCGAAATTTTGCTCTTAAGAAATTTGAAATTCTGTTGTTAAGAAATTTGAAATTTTATTGTGTATATTTTATAACAGTGCTACAATAATATTAATAATAATAGTTATTGTTATTTTTCTTCTTATTATTATTATCATCATTGTTATTGCTACAATTTCATAATTATTAATACTGTTATCGTTATCATTGCTACTATCACTACGATTATTTTTGCATTTTGTTCGTTCGCAATCAACTTTTTTTTAATTCAAGTTGCAATACTGTTGTCCGAAAACAATTGCATCGTTATTTGTCAAAAAGCCCATGTCTCGCGAGCGAAATACGAAATGTCATTAATCCGCGTTACTTGTTAATTGTTAATGGTGTTGTTACTGTCGCTATTGTTCCGAGGAGTACTTAGCGCGTACTTATTCATAGTTCGTTACAAAATGGTGACTCCGTTGTAGGTGAATATCACGAGTCTCTCGGTTGTAGAGTTAAAGTTGGGCCAAAGTCTGGACGAGGAGTACACTATAACCATATGGTGGCTCTCCCTCCGTGTGTTTCTTACTCGAGTGCGAGAAAACCGGTTTGCGCCAGCTTCCAAGCGTGCTCCGGAGGTATAGGTGCCCCGGAAAGAGCACGCCGGGGAGACGAAGGGCCAGGGGGACTATCGGGGTACGAGCTCGTCGGCGGAGGAGGGGGGGGGGGGCTCCCGTAAGAACGTGCGTCTCGTAGCTCGAGTTCTCGAGGCTCATTTTATATCACAGCATCACCGAGTATCCCTGCAGGTTTTCGAAGCTCACGATCGCTTGCCAGCGCCCTCCCCCCCCCCCCCCCCCCCCCCCCCCCCCCCGGACCTCTTACACTGTTTTCGTGGCTTTTTTGTTTGCTTTTTCTCTGTTTTTGATCGCGGTCGTTTCAGGAAATTCGGTATCAGAATTTTAAATGAACATTTTTCAATGACGCGCCTCCCCCCTCCCCTTTGTGAAGACGAGATTTTTCGAAAGGGAAACTTGTAGGGACGAAGTGGAAAATGACGAGAAATGCTACATGGATTTGAACTTTGGATGGTGTTTGGGTGGAACGAAAATAAATGTTTTTTTTTTATTTGTTATTAATTTCTTAATTGCTGAATTTTTTTGGGTCAATGGAGGGCGTGAAAGTCTTTGAAACGTTTTTTTTTTCATGCTTATTTGTTTGGTATTTGATTATTGTGGAATCGTTGTTTTTCAATTTGAGATATCTTGAAAATTTGGTCATTTTTTATTTAAAAGTTTGAAACGATTCGGATATTCTCCGAGCACTGATTGGTTAAAAAGATTATCAATTTTGTTTAATTTTGATCGGAGTACAAAATCGGTGAAAATTGTTCGTCGTTTATATCGTTTTTTTTTTTTTTTTGGCCATTCAATTATGCAAAATTCACGACATTCTTTCGTTAATGTTTTATTCTCAAATCCTAAATGAGCAATTTGGAAGATTTTTGTTAGATTTCAAAGACGAATATTTGGGAAAGGAAAGTCGAGGAGTCGGAAAGCAGTTTTCGTTGAATTCCAACTTTGAAAACTTCAATCTTGCATTTTCCACGTGATAAAGTTGTTCTTTTGATTTTCTTTTTTTTTTCGTGACGGACTGAACGGCGAAGTTTCAGTCGTGGAATTGGAACGTGAATTTTTTATTTTCGAAACTTTGAGTTCGAGCTAGAAAAATCACGGGTCCACGTTTTTTTTAGTATTCATATGTAGGAACATGTATGTGCAACGAAAAACCAGAAAATTTACTTTTTCGTAAATTTTCATTATGTTTCATACAATTATTTCAACATTTTCAACAAATTTCTCACTCACCATTATTTATCAAACTCAAAATTTCAACGAATATTTCAATTTCATAATTTATCTACTCGTAAACATAATATCTCAAAATTTCTTTAAAAATAAATTAAACCACATTGAAAATAAGTATGTAAAAATACACATTATATAGAAACATGTAAACAACACATGTCACTAAAAAAATACACATTCCACGATACATTTTTAATATAAAACAAATCGACAAATTTTCCAATTTTTTTTTTTACCCCCCGAACCAAAATAATAAAAAAATAAAATACAATGAAATTTCGATAGGACCGGCAGAGCATTATTTTTTTTTTTTTACTTTTATTTTTACCGATTCACAGCCACTAAAAAATATTTATTAGTTTATATAATATAAACTAAAAAATATTTTTTTTTTACTTTTATTTTTACCGATTCACAGCCACTAATATCGCCAAGATTTTTCGACGCCAAGACTGACCCTGTAAGCGATTATCCGCGTGTCCACAGCGTGGGCTACGCGATCGAAAAAAACGAGGCAGCGAGAGATAGAGAAACAAAGAGGGGGGGAAGAGGTCATGCTTCGCGAAGGGCATCACAATTGTCCCACTCTTCAACGTGGGCTGCCAACTTTTTTATGTCCTCCTTTCCGCCCCCCACTCTCTTCCCCTTTTTTCTCTTTCCCCCCCCCCTTCCCCCCCCCCCCCCCTTGTCCCCTCCTACCGCCGCCCCCTCTCCTTTTTGTCCATTCTTCATTTCCTTTCGTTTTTTGTTTGTTTCATTTTCGTTCGTTTTTTAAAATTCTCTTTGTATTGTTGATTATTATTGTTCCTTTCCCTTTCGGTCCCCAGTCTCTTTTAGGCCGTGCACCTGAGCGTGACAGCTGCACACGCGCCCGTGTAACATACGCGTATTCAACTCGTTCGTACGTTCCCCCTATTTATACGTGTAGGCACATAAGTACGCGCGAGCGCTGCGGGACCGAAAGAATTACAGCGTTCGAGTTTAGAGGGTACCTAATAGACGTACACACACACATGGACATACATTGCCACACGTGTATATAAATTTACCGGTAAAACGGGCTTCATGCACTATGTAAATATTCGCTACACAGGAATTGCTTTCTCGTCTCTCTCTCTCTCTCTTTCTGGTTTTTTTTTTCCTCTCGTTTCCACGTCTTTTTCGTTCGCGTCACTCGCCGTGAATTATCCGCAATTTACCAACGACGTATATCATTTCCAGCGGATTTGCATCTCGTTCCGTTATACGACGATTTTTTGGGAATTCTCGATGGTGGGGGAGAGGCGAGGTCTCGTTCCTGGTGCAGAAAAGTTTTCTGGGTTTCTCGCGGTTGAACGAAAATGGAGAGGCGGAGAGAGGGAGAGAGAGAGAGAGAGAATGAAAACGTACTGCAATGAGAACATTTTTGTGAGACGACGGGTGTGATTGAATGTTGCGTGGAATTTATTGGAACCATGGTTTTTGATGACTTTGACGTTTGCATTATTTTGCGTTTGGGTTTTATGTTTGCGTTTGCATTAATGGGGTTTAATGGTGTATTTATTGTTCTTTTTTTTCTCGTTTTTTTTGTTTATGTAAATGATGAAAAAGAATATTATCGCGTATAAATAACGCGAACGTGAATGTTAAGAAATCGAAATTATCAATCCGGGTTCAATGGGATTTAATTATACTCTTGTTTGCATTGTGGAAATTATATAATAATCCTGGAAATAAAAAATATATAAAAATGTGGAAATTATATAAAAACTCTGGTAATTCATTAAAAAAATACATCAGAATGCAACGAGAAATAGATTTAAAAAATAATATTATTGTATTTATATTTGCAATACTGCAACGCAACGAAAATTGGTATTTTTTATTTTGATTTAATTTTTTGTATTTTGACGCCACAAAAATCATGGAAAGTTATCGAAATGGCTGATAACGTCAACGATTATTGGGGATTCCTGTGCCAACGCAACAAAAAATCGAAAATCGAATGTTCGATTCGAACGGCAGCGAAATTTGAAAAGGCAAGTTATTTTTTTTTAACGAATCATTTTCCCCCTTGCCCAAACTTATTCGATCCTCTATTTTTTGTCACCGTCGAATTTTCAAATTGATTATTCGACTAAGATGACAAAAAAAAAGTTCAATTATCGTGGTGTCGATCCAAAAAGTTGATAAATAAAAAAAAAACGAATTAGGATCGCAATTTCAACGATGGAAGTTTCAACATCGTTGATTCCCCGGCTACGCTCGCGCAAAGAGAATTACGAATGGAAAATCGTTTTTTTTTTTTTTTTTTTTTTAACGTTTTAATCAGAAATTGATAGGAGGTGATGAATCATATCGGCGCGAGCGGAATTGAAACCGTACTAGCGTGCATCGTTATTAGCGCAAAAAGCGCCCCCTTGAGTCACGATGACAAAAAAACGATCGATTAATCGAGCACTATAGGCGGGGATATAATTTTTGTTCCGTCCTTCCCATTTTGCGACGAGGCGCCGCGAACGGTGGGGAGGTGCGCATACACGTGGAATTTTTGTGGAAATTGAGTCACGACCCAATGACACACGACCAAGTTCTCTAGACGTATAGCGAAGTTTGCGTCGCGACGTCCTCTTTTCCAGCTGATCCATCGACGTTTCGTTTTTTCTTCATTTTTTCTTCGACCCTCACAACTTTTTCATTCAAACTCCTCTCGGGAATATTTCATATTTCGATATCGCAAATTTATCAAGTTTGTCATTTTTTTTGATTCGTCGGGGAACATTTTTTTCTTTTTTTACGAAATCGCGAAGTCGGTGAATGGAATTAAATTTATTAATGAAGGAATTTATTCATTCGCTGTTTACAGGGTTGCATTTATTTTATGTAATTTCATTGTTTAAATAACAACACATATATATATATATATATATAATGATGGTGATGGTAATGTTCTTTTTGGTAGCTTATAATTTATTTCATTTACAATTTTAACGGAATTTTCAAAATTTACTTATTAACAATTTGTAATTTGATTGATTTATCATATATATATTATAAATTGTATTGTAAATTCTTAATAAATCGATTCAAACAATTCAATAAAAATTGTAAAGAAAATGAATTCGTTAAATTAGAAAGTAAAAAAAAAAAAAACCATTGCTTTCGAATATCAGGGAAGTCAGATTTGTAAAATTGAAAAACGAATTGACGTACTTACGAGCCTGCAGTGAAAATCATTGTCGATTAATTTCCAATATTTTCTGTGAAAGATATCAGCGAAAAATCAATAAAGTCTTGTTTACGCTTTTAAATTAGCGATTTACAACGAATCTGCTTTGAATCATGTATATATAAACATATGTATCTATTTTTTATTGATCTGCTTTATTACCAGAGGTTTTTTTGACAACGAAAAAATTGTTGGCTTTCAACGATATTTTTAATTAACAAAATTATTTATTATTTCTTCTTCTATTATTCTTCTTATTCTATTAGTTATTATTATTTCTTCTGGCTTATTTCCTTCGCTCCTGTAATCTCCACCAAGATTCAACTGCGTCGTGTATCCACACGCAGTCAAACCGCACACGTGATCACGCGGTAGAATCGTTCGGTAAGAGCGCGAACTCGCGTTGTTGGCATTTGGAAATAAGACGTTACGCAAGACTCTACAGCTTGCAGGGACGTACATGTTTTCAATGGATACTCGTGTGCGCCACTCGTCCACTTAAATAGCCTCCCTATCTTAAGGGTCCCTGTTAGGGCTTAACGATCGCTGAAATTCCATTCTCCATGTTGCATGAAAGAGAGAGAGAGAGAGAGAGAGAGAGAGAGAGAGAGAGCGTGCGTGTTCATTTTGTATTTCTACCAGATGCATATGGATCGATCTACCGTTTCGATCTCCAACCGCGACAATTTGCTTCGTAAATCATAGCCACCGTTCTCGGGGCGGGTTTACTCGTCGCGAGACCGAAGCTGTCGCAATCGGATCCGAAACCGATTGTAAACCGACGCAGTCACGCCGCGATCGATATCGATCATCGGGCCCATAAAAAACTCATCGTTTAATCCGGCAGCCTACCGTACACTTTTGCGATCTCCCCGTACAGGGGGATTCACAAATATTCGTTTTTTTGATGATGACGACGAAAATTCAATCTTTGAAATTTTTGGATGCTTTTTTTTTGGGGAATTTCTCGTTCCTTTGTTCAATCGATCATCTGGCCAATAAAAAACCCATCGATTAATCCGGCAGCCTACTGAACACTTTTGCGATCTCCCCGGGGGATTCACAAATATTTGTTTTTTTGATGGTGACGACGAAAATTCAATCTTTGAAATTTGATAGTTTTTTTTTTCCCGTTCCTTTGTTTCAATAAATATGCGAGATGTGTTTATTTCAAAAAATGAAGAAAATCTACAATAAAAATATGAAAAAAAACATTTTAGTGATTTTTCGCAATGCAAATTGTGATAAAATATTCCGGGACGAAAAAGCATTTTTATTCGAGTTTCAACGACGCGAACTTTAACCCCATAAAAATCCCTGCGTAGTTTGAAAAAAACTTTTTTTTTTCAATATTTCGAAAAAACAACGTAATGTTAAGGAAACTATTTTTCTTTTCAATACGCTAAAAACATTGACTGAAACGTCGAAGTTTGTACGAGTGAAATACAATCGAAGATTTTCGTCACTTTCATTCTTTTATTCAATAATAAAAATCGCTCAAAAGCTCGATAAATTTGTTCAACTCGAATTTTCGTTGAATTCCAACGCTGTAAAATTCCATCCTCAAAAATGATCAAATTGGATTGTCGATTCTCGAAGCGATTCGGTACGTCAATTACTCCGTAATTATATTTTATTATCAATGAAAAGGCAAATACATGCAAAAAAAAAATCTTATTCGAAGCTGGCTTTATAACCGAGCTTGTCCAACCATCGTTGGAGAATGTCGGTCAGTCGGGGAAGTGAGTTCACCGTGAAATAACGTATTTTAAATCAGAGGTCGACGAGAGAAGATCGCAGCGATTGATGAATCGCTCGGCTTATAATTAATCGATCGATCGAGTGATCGTTATTGTTATTGTTATTTAGTTCTTACGAGCTCGGTATACAAATATTAATTCACCGCGATTGGTTTTGTCAATGGGACGGGATGGACTTTCATCAATTCGCGCGAGTCTCGTTCAATTAATTAGCAATGGCTACAACGACCAACGCATTATTGGCTTCCGTTCCTGAATCCATACAAAATTCATATATCATTTGTTACAATGCAACGCTCGAATGCACCAAACGGGGATATAACTATCTACACGTGTGCCCTGTACATAACAATTATTACAATGTCCTGAATATGCATGACATATTTTGCATTATACGGAGCGTAGGTGTGGTAGGATCTCTGTACGCCACGCGTATACACCGTGAATACGTATGGGAATAAATATACATTTATACAGGTTTATTCAAAACCGCAGAATCTTATTTTTCTTTCGCTATTTTTATTTCATTTTTTTACCGAAATAATTTCGTTTCTATAATTTAGTTCTTTTTTTCACTATAA
>JAPYZI010001759.1:0-40113 GCA_030523105.1 Ophioninae sp. A BG-2022a | reverse complement strand
TTTTCCATACATACCCCTTTGCTTCTTTTTTTGCGATTTTTCAAGTGGACTTTCCGGGGAAACTATAAGAGATATCGATACGAATCCAACGCCATTATTCAAGTTAGGCAAAAACCTTTTTCAAACCCTTCGAATGAAAGTCCGTAGCGTATACGAAGCTTACCCTGGGAGCTTTTGAAATTTCGTGATTTTCAAGATTCCTGAAAAGTGCCCGGGGAAAGTCGAAAATTTGTTTTTTCCGTTTTTCAACTATTAAACGGGTCTATTTAATCGGAAATTTTCGGCTGGTTACGAATACGCCGGAGTTTTTGCCGAAAGTGCAAAATTAGGCGAGGAAAATGCGAAAAAGCTTTCGGGCATATTTTTTGCCATTTCACGGACTCGTTAATTCATTTCTCGAGCATAGAACTCTCGGAAGAGTCAATTCTCGCTGCATGTATGATAATTGGTTAACGGCGCGACGCATAACCGTAGAAAAATCCGTACCGCCGGAGAGGCGGCAGGCTCGCGTCGTTTCCGCGGATCTCCTCGGTTCGCAGACGCCACTGGAAACCGCTCGTTTCGCGTTTCCGGTTTCACGTTTCGCGCACGGGCTCGCGAGTATTCGGCGAGACGGAGGAGAGTCGCGCACCGTTCGTACAGCGGCCCGACGCGCGATAACAACGATCCGAGCGACACCGTTGTTATTATTATCGTAAATCGCGCGAGGCCGGAGCGCGGCCGCGAGGGAGGGCCGTCGTATCGTTGCGCCCCCGCGCGCGCGCGATATCCACGATTTCGCGTTACCGCGAATCCTTCGAATTCGTCGAATCGCTCGAGGGTGCGCGCGCGGGTACCGCCGATCCAACCCCGAGGACGGGGTACCGAGCCGAGCCCGTTTCACGGTTGACGGAAACGTTCGATATCCGATCGCGAGTCGAAACACGGATTCAGCCGAGACGCGTCGGGACGAATTCCCTTTCGGGATGAGCCGAGACGCGAAGGGACGAATTCCCTTTCGGGATAAGTACAATTTCTTCGTGATTCGCGTTAACCCGTAGCGTCGCCGGTCGCGCGTCTTCTCGCGGGATTCCGCCGAAAGAACGAGTTTCCGATAGCTCCGCGTCGTCGACAACGCTTCGTTCGGAGAGTCGGACCGAGGCGTCGGCCGATTCGACGATCGATCGGCAGAAGCGACGCGCGACGTCCGCGCGATATTCGAAGAAACTTTCACCGCTCTCGTCACCTCCGAACGAATCGTTGAGCGAGGAGCGCGGGGCGCTCGACGGAACGCTTCCGGTTCTCGAAAAGGACTCGTTACACCCGGATTCCCGGTTAACGCGCGTCAGCCTTGCCGATGAGTATCAACGCCCTCTCGCGAATATAATTATTAATAGCGCGTTACGCGGCCACGACCGTGTTCAGTTTCGCACGGCTCTGTGGAAATTTCTCCTTCGAAGACTCGCGGCGAACGCGGCGACGCGCGCGTTCGCCGCACCGATCGTTCCGTACCTTCGGGACGAGACCGGCTCGCCCCAATTTTAGATTTTGCTTTCTCCGATCATCGCTAATTATACGCGCAATTATCGATCTCCCGTTTGTCGCGACGAGGCGCACAGACGCGAGCCGGTGATCATAGATTTTCCGGACGGGACTGGATCGCCGTGAAATTCTTTTTTAGGAAAACGTCGATCGTCGGATATCCATCGTCCGGAGCGAGCCGCGAACAAGAATGGACGTTTTTAACCCGATTCGCGCCGGATCGAGAAACCGGACGAGGCGCACGCGCGCGATACGACGCGTCGCGCGATCCGGCGGCTCGCTCTCGGCTCGCCTCGCGAGCGTTCCGCCGGAACGGCCGGGCGACCCGGATCGGTTCCGTCGAAACCCGTGCGCGGAAGATCGATGCATCTTTTCGTTTCGCGCTTCCGTTTCCCCACGGATTTTGCACGGTCGTCGTTGAACGATTCGCGCGCTCGCTCGGAAGAAATCGCGCGCACTCGCGGTGACCGTCGACGGTCGCGGAGGAACGAAAACGAACGATCGAACGCTATCCGAGTTGCCTCTCGGCCGGTCCCGCGTCCGACGAGCGAGCGCGCCTCGTAACTTCGCTTCGCGCGTACAGCGCTGAAACGTCTCGAGACGATAGCGCGCCGTTCCACGGATATTTCCGTCGAAGCGAATCGTCGCGAACTTTCGTCGCGCGGCCGTATCGGACACTCGGAAGACTTTCCAATCGACGTTGCGGCGATCGCGACCGAAAAAAAAAAATTACGGGAGCAGCGCTCGGGTGGTGCGGACCGGCCCTCGCCGCGTTTATCATCGACACCGTCCGCGCGAGGAATTCGCATACCGGAAGTCGCTGCGACATCGATCAAACGCCGCGCGAAATATTCCCCAAACGGGGAAGCGTTTGAGAGACGGGAGATCTCTCGAAGCGGTTCTCTCGCGAATCGTGCGCACGAAAGTTGGCGCGATCGCCGCAACGGCCACCTTCCGATTCTTCCTACATTCGTACACGGAAAACATTTTCTCGACGAATTCGTTGAAGAAAAATAAATCGAGGCCCGAACGGAACATCGATAATCGCGCGTTCGTGACTTGCGCGACGGAGCCGCGGCGCGGTACGGTGAAGATGAATTTTCAAACGCAATAGCTTTTTCGCTTCCCGTTTTCTCGGAGTCGGGCGCGACGCAACGGCGACGTTACGAGCGGTAAAAGGCGAACGTAATCGCGCCGAGCACGGATGGCGCTTCGATCGTACGGTTCACGCGAGACGGGACGGCCGTTCGCTCCCGATCCGCGAGGAAAGCCGAGAGTCCGTTGTTTCGAATTCTCGGCTCCGGCCGAGCCGATTATTCGCGAAGGCTCGATACGGACAGCAGCGTTGAAAGATCCTTTCGCGAGTACCTCCGAGCGCGCGCGCCGTTCGCTTCGAAGCGACCGCAGGAATTCCGACGATATCGAGAGTCCTTGAAACGGGCGCTGCGATCGAAACGCGCGTTCGATGATAACGACTCGCGCGGTGCGGTCCCGGGGTGTCGTTCACCGGAAAGGAGAGAGGTCGATCGTGAATACGATCCTGTTTGCTTCGAACGGGCGAAGAGAACGAAGGACGGAACGAATCGGTCGCTCGTTTGGACTTTGTTGACCACAGGTGCCGGGATTTTAACCTCCCTTCTTTTCGCAGCGGTGCCGGCAAAAAAGAAGCATCCTTCGAGAAGGGTTCACCGTTCGCCGGCGAATGTTTCGCCGATCGTGCAGAAGCGGGCCACCGCCCAACTTCGAGGAGCCGCGCACCGTCCAAGCGAACGATACTTCCGCCGAATCTCCGGTAGCCCGTATTTTTTGTCAAGCGAATCTCGATTACGAAGCGAAACGAGGTTTTTTTCTTCGTTCGTGCGTCGGTCGTTCAGCGAAGACGGGAAGGGGGACCACCTTGGTAAAAGGTTGAAAAATAGAACAGAGTCGGAGAGACGCGGCACGAGCCGCGGAGGACCGATACGGACGAGACGCACCGCGCGCGTACCGTAGACTCGGCTCGCGTCCGTACGAGTCTCCGTCTCCGTAAAACACGCTCGAAGCGTTTCTCTTCGCTCGCGAATGCTTCGGTAGAAAGGCAAAAACCGTTGCGCGGGAGAAACCTTTCGAAGAGCGCCGGGGATTTTTCTCTCTCTCGCTCTCGTCGCCGCGGTACGCTCGGTCTCGAAACTTCGAAACGAACCTTACGGCACCGCGATGTCCCGTGATGGAACGATTCGTCGCTCGCACCGAGCGTCGCGAGACCGCGAGGCGTCTCGCGGTCCTTCCAGCGGGACGAATCAATCGAGACTCTCGGTTCTCGAGTGTCGGACGACGCTGGACGTTTTTGCACTCGTCGAGCGATCCTCCGGACGACCGTTGACCGCGACGACGAATCCTATCGAAGAGAACAGCCGGCGACGCTCGACGGACGAATTTTTTCACCGATCACCCGACATCGACGGAGCACGTTTTTTATTAAAGTTGCTTCGACTCGGCTCGTCCCATCGTCGAAACGACGCGTCGCGAAAACGAGTTTTCCATAAGCGCGAGAGAGTCGAAACTTTGATAACGAAATTCGTCAAAAATGAATAATTATTGGTAGAAAATAAATAAAGTCCGAAGCGAAGCCGCGGATCGCGACGACGCTCGACTTTTCCCGAAAAATCTGGACGGGCCGTGAGAAACGCGTTTCGAAAAAAAATGGCAAACGGTCGATCTCGCGGACCGTCCCTGAAAATCGGATCGCGACGCGAGTCGAACGGAAGCGGGTGCTCGAAGAAGGGGAGGCGGGACGAGTCCCGTCGTCGAGCTCGCGTACGAACCGTGCGAGAAGCGTACGCGAGAAGAAGCAACGAGGGAGCGAGTACGATTGACTCTTCGTTGCGCGTCGAAACGCATCGAGGTACGGTAATACTCGCGCGGTTAGTCGGCTCGTGCGTACCGGGACGGCGCGTACACGAGTCGGAGAGTACAACGATCGCTTCGCGAACTCTCCCGTGGATCGTGCTCCCCGGTCTTTGGATCGTTCCACTCGCGAGAGAGTTCGCGATATCGTCCGCGAGAGCGACGCGAGAAATTCTCGCGACCGCGGAGAAATTTTCTTCGTCCGGAGGTGCACTCGTGTCTCTCGCGTCGGTTTGCACCGTCGACCGTTGTCGCTCTCACCCGTCTCGGCGGTGACGGCGCGGCGGGACAAAGGACCGACGCGTTTCGATCGAACGTTCCAACGTTTCGTTGAAAATCCCGACGTTGAATAAATATTTCGTTAAATATTAATGAACCGGGTCGATCGATTCATTCTCGCGTAACATCATTTTCGTTGATCGTTGATTTTAAATAATATAATTAATATTTAATTCGCATCGATTCAAGGAACGTTCCATTAATTCGATTCAACGAAAACGACCGAACGTTGAAAAATGGAGATACCGAGGCGCAACGCCTCGTTGGCGAAGACGGTGGCGCTTTTGCGGATTTTTTTGGGAAAACGATCGAGGACGGGGGGAGGAGGGTCGCGGCTCGAACGATACCGCGCGTCGAACGCGGAGCGCGCGTCGTCCTCTCGCAGAGGCGTTCGTATCGAGTACGGACGAGCGTATCGGAAGAAGGTCCGCGAAGGACGAGAGGCTTCGCGCGTACGCGCGTGGATCGTTACGGGTATCGGGTGCGCGTTTGTTCGCCCGTACAGGATTGTACGAAAAGCCTCGCGTGCGGTGGAACGCGGGTCAGGTGTATCGCGCGAACGCGCGTACCGTTGCGACAGCGGTGTCCGGCGCGAGGGCCGTACGTATACTCGTGCACGTGCGATCGAACGCGCCGCGAGCCTGCGGCGTCCGGAGAACGGGAGAGCGCGGAACTCTCGTCGCTGGAATATTCGAGACGATCCGACCAAAGCGGAACGATCCTTCGAATTAATCCTGGGAACGTTTACGCGTAAAGGAAACACTCGTCGGGCGTGCGGACGCTCGGCTCGCGCTAAAATCAAATTTTTCATCTTTGGAGGGAACGACGCGTCGCGTCGAAACGAATCGACGAACGGTTTCGCTCGTCAATTTTTCTACGGCTCCTCGTTCGGTCGTTCCAGCTCGATGCAACGTCGTTTTGTAAGTTTAAAAATAAAAACGTTCGACACGTTCGAGAATAATAATATTCGTGATTAAAAGAATTATTATTCGAGAAGCGTTGGTTGTAAACGTTTAATTATTAATAAGAAAAACGTATCGTAAATGTATAAAAATCGGCGAACGAATATACGTTTCCTTTGGCTGGGTTCGCTCGCGTCCTAGTTTTGCCTAGGACTGAACTTTACCCGAGAATATTCTCGTGGAAAAGGGCGAGCGTTGCGGCGAACTTTTTTTGTCGAGGAAACTGGGAAGGGACGTGTGAAAAGTTTCCTCGCGTTCGATCCTCTCGACAAGATCGAGTATTATTACGAAAGTTTACTCTTGTTTAGAATTCTGTCGTAGAAAACCGCTCGAGTCAACGATACGAGACTCGTACGGAGGTTGAAAAGTAGCGTACGCGTTCACCGTTGAATCGCGAGCGACCGTCGAATTCGCCGATCGTCGTTGTTAAAAAACGCGAGCTCGCGGTCGATTCGTCCTAGTTTCGTCTATGCAAAAAAAATGCACTCGAGTACGTACGATAAAAATCACGCGAATCCGTTAATTTCTTCGAGCACGGCTGGACGAAACGTAAAAGAAAAAAATAGGGTCGGACGATAAGGAGTGACCTTTCGAAAGGTAGGAACTCGCTTCCCGGTCTCCTTCGGACGAGTGAAAAAAAAGAAGATACGCGGATGAGGAAAAAGAGCTCGGATAAGGCGAACGAGACCGGGGCGGATCAAGGTGCTCGGGATAAGCGTAATTGTACAACCGTAGAGCGGGTTCGCGTACCCTCTCGAATCCGAGAGCGGTCGGAGCGGGAATAACGCGGAGGAGTCGGCGCGCGCGAGAAAGGAAGACATTAGAGGAGAGCGGGAGAGAGGGAGGTTCCGCGCAACCTGTGCCGAAGCAACGAGAGCCAGTCACCGACCAGACGCGCTTCGGGCTGCCCGCGACTCTCGCGCTCCCCTCGGCGAAACGTTTCTCGCGTTCGTCGTCCATCGATCGATCGATTTCGAATACCGAAACGAACGATTCGTTGAAAAACCGCGTTCCCGCGGTGAAGCGATCAAAAATCGAGCGTCGTCGAATTCAACCGCAAAAACCAATAATCCGAGAAAAGAACTCGGCCTGTATCACCAATGATGAATCTGATTCATCGTGTTTCCGGATACAGCAGCGCTGACGCCGATTAATATCTCGGTGCTCCTAATCGCCCGAGTTTCCGGTGTTTTCGCGAGCTCCCTCCCCTCGACTCGTTTACGATCCGTTTAATTTGCCGCTGGTCGCGCTCCGAAGGACGCCCCGGCGGGGCAAAACTGACGAGTCGTTGCGATCTCGAGGAACGTTGACCGGCCTTTTCTCAAACGGGGATCGACTTCCGGTTCGATCAAGATCGGATCGCCGCTGATTCGATTTTTCGCGATAATCGGATGGTGAAGGTTTTGCGTTCCGGCGATTGGAACGTTCGAAATTGTAATCGACATCGAGTATTGAAAAATCGCGAATTTCTCGATTCCGGTGAACGTTCGACGCGGATAAAATCGAGCTCCAGACGGTTTCGAAGTTCGTCCGTGGTGTTTCGATTCGTTTGGGTCGTAACGATTTTTTAACTATCGTGTAAAAATGCTTTAGCGCGAGAGCGGATAAGCGTCGGAGAACCGTTAATTCGCGCGTCGCGACATAGAACGGATATGAAAATGGAGAACGGCGAGATTGCACTCGACTCGACGGTGAGGAGTCAAGATTCCGGTAAGACCAACGACTCCAAGGACTCCTCGAACTCCAAGGACTCGAAACCCGAAAGTTGCCAAGAATCGAAACACTCGAAGGAGATACTCATATCCGAGAAACAACAGCGACAACAGCAGCATCAGGCTCATCAGCAACATCAACAGCAGCAGCAGCAGCAGCAGCAGCAGCAGCACCAGCAGCAGCATCGGCAACACTCGAGAGATCAGGACCAGAGGCAAAAACTTCAGAGAGCGCGCGAACGCGATGACACGAACATTTTTATGTTTACCTCTTGTGGACAGCTGCTTCTCGGTGAGACCAACTTTCAAAAGACTATAGAAAATATTACAGCAGTATCGATAATCACTATTAATTCGATGAATTATTGCTGCTACAATAATTATAATTATCACGATTACCGATAATAATAATAAAAGTAGGATTCCGTAATAGTTTTCATTAATGAGTCAATCGATGAGAAAATGACAACAACGAAACGTTAAACTCGTTTTTTCGATAAAGTCACCGAGTGACCGATTTCTAAAAAATCAAACGAAGGCGTCGCGGTATTTTTAATAATTCGAAACGAGTCCATTGACACGAATCAGCCGGTAGCACCGCTCCAGTCGAGGATTCATTTAGAAAGTAGAGACCCGCTTGGAAGAAGAAGGAGCACCGATAGTGAAATTTAAAAATTAACAATTTCCTTCGTCAACGAGAATGACTCGTGAATGAGACGTTTCGTACTGATTCGATTATTGCAGCTTTCGGGCGAGGGGCACGTTCGTTCAATGGGATATTTTAACTTTGAAGTTGCAACGTGACGTTTTAATTCTCGTTCGATGTTTTTTGTACCCGCGACGCGTCAATTTTGCGTCCACGATTTTACGACGCGTAGAGAAACACAGTGGCTCGAAAGAAACCCGCTCGGCACAATTTTAAACGGCCGAGCGGATCGGGTTTTTTATTCGTAAAATCGGTTTACTATAACCATAGATCAGGATTTTTATTTTTATTTTTATTTAGGAGCCAATGATTTTTTCTTTTCGTCCGCTGTGCGAATAAGCGTGACGCTGCGGTATGAATTTTCATTAACCGAATATTTAGTGGAACGTTACGATAATATAAAAATAACTCGACAACCGCGTTCGCGTTCAAAAAAACTGTCGTACGTAAAAAAGAAGATTTATAAAGTATCGAGGAATACCTCGTCGTAAAACGATCTTGCTCGGATACATCCGTGAATTTGTTTCGAATAAATTCATCGGTAAACGATACGACGACTCTGCGAAACTCATTATCGATCCCCTCTCCGAAATCGTGAACGCTTCGCAACTTTCACTCGGCTTTTACGGAACATAAATCGTGAGCAACGCTAAGGCTGATTAGTATTCTCAAAAGCACGCGTTAAGTCGATAATGACGAACGTACCATATATTAAATTTCGATCAATGTGAAATCCGTCCGCGATCATAAAAAAAAATGAAAGTTACTCCTCGTTGTTCAGGCTTTATATTTATCGCTTCGATGCGAGTGCAACGTTACCGTTGAATCGGGCTTAATAATCGAATCAATATTTTCTATAAATCGTACAATACAAAATTCGAACGAGTGAACGCTGCACTAGCAATTCTAAATTCGTAATATATTTAATATTTTTTTTTTCATCAAATATCGAGCCGCCCGCCAAAAAAACCTTTTTCGATTCTGACAGGAGTTGCACTTCCGAAAATTTACCACACTTTTTTTCAATCACCTTTTCTTAAAGGAAAAAGATTGTTCCTTGCAAACAAATATTATATTCATGCATGAAATAATAATAAAATAAACGAACGATCGATAAACAATAAATAAATAAATAAATAAATAACGAACAATAATTGATGATTTATCAGTAATAAGCTAGTATTTGATAAAAATGTCAACAGGTGTGGTCCTGGTCGTTTTCGGTGTTCTCGTACTCGTTCACGGAGCATCGTTGGGTGGTTCGGGTGCGGGATTGTGGGCCGGCGCGGGCGCCCTGGTCGCCGGTGCTCTGGGCGTCGTGGCGACACTGGCGACGTCCTCCGTAAAGAAAACGCCGCAGCAAAGAGGAGGACCGGGTACTTCTGGCTTCGCGACGGCTCACCTCGCCTCGAGCCTGGTCGCGCTGGCCCTCTCGAACATGTCAGCGATCACGGCTCTGACGGCGGTCGTTCGAGACTCTCAGCGTCCCACCGAACCCAGCGTTCTGCTCGCCCCGGTACGTCCGAACAAACTCCGCCCTCCGGCTTTTCGTTCGGTCCATCCGAGTTTCGAGTCTTCTCACTTTTATCGTCTCCTCGCGTTTCTTCGGCTTTGTTCGGGCTCTCGCTTTTGTCGCATCCGCGCGTGCCGTTTGGGTTCGCTTGGGTTTGTTTGGGTTATCGCTTTTCTCGTCTTCTCGTGTTTCTCGAAGCTTCCTTCGATTTTTCCTCGTTCCACATTTGTTTCGAAGAGTCACGGAACTCGTAAACACGAATGAGCGCGCACGCGCACACGTGCGCGAACGCGCGTACGCTCGTGGGACACTCTTGAGTCTCGTTTAACCAGACATTCGTTGCATTCACCGACATCGAGCCAGCGGCTGAAATACCTCGGAGCTTTTCCTTCGAGGCGCATCGCGGAATGCGCCTCGTCCTACATGCTCCCGGATTTTATTAATTTCTTCTTTTTTTTTTTTTTTTTCATTCTCTTTTTGCGCACGGTGTCGAAGATACCGCGGAGCGTAGCGGAGAGAAGGAGAGGGAGAGCGCGAGCGTGGACTCGCGGATAGGTGGGTGTGGATAAAAGTATCAAAAGTTCCACGGATGCCGACTTCATTAACGACCCGTGATGCTTCATCAGCCGTCATCCACGAATTTTTACACGTTTATAAAACGTTCCCCCGTCTTTTCGTATTCCTGCAGTTCTATCATTATTGCTGGTATAAATAGAAGCTACCGTCAAAGGTATACGGAATCAACAGAGTTGTCAACCTCGTTCCGCGACCTCTCCTTTTTTTTCCCCGTACGACATTATTCCCGACTCAACGTTTTCCTGATCCAAATACCGCGGGAGAAACTCGACGAATCAACCGCGTCATTCGACGTTTACGATTCTCGAACTGGATTCTACGCGCCTTCATTTTTCATACCCGTTCGGTAAAATTTCGCTTCACCCATTGAACCTTGATCCTTTGACTTTTAAATACAAAATGGGGCAAGCTTTCCGTGGGTTTACATTTTCGTAGGAGTATTAGAAAAATTGTCGCAGTTCTCGACGATTCGCGTGATTTACCGAAGGATAAACCTTCCGATTTAAAAATCGACGCGAAATCGGTACCTCGCGTGGCGGCCCCCGTACGCGACTTGGATATCAAAAATATCCAAGTCGCGTACGGGGTGTCCCATGGAGATACGTCATCCGTTAAATGTGGAGTTGCTATTTTTATCCACCATTTAATTCGCCTTAAACTCTCAATTTCTAGAGAAAATTGTCGAAAAAATCTTCTAGAAAGGTTTCTTGCCTTTTCCCAGTCTAATTTTGCATTTTCGGCAAAAACTAGGGCATATTCGTAATCAGCGGACAATTTCCGATTAAACGGACCCTTTTAATAGTTAAAAAACAGAAAAAAAATTTTTTCGGCTTCCCCCGGGCACTTTTCCGGAATCTTGAAAATCACGAAATTTCAAAAGGTCGTAGGGTGAGCTTCATACGTGCTATGGACTTTCATTTGGAGGGTTTGGAAAAGGTTTTTGCCTAACTTAAACAATGGCGTTGGATTCGTAAAAGGGGTATGTATGGAAAAATTTGCAAAAATCGATGGTCCGACTTTGAAATTCTGCCAAAAATTGAAAAATCATCGGATTCTAATGATTAAAAAAGCAATTTGAAGAGAAAATCATAACGAAGAGATCGAGCGCAAAGCGGAGGGCCAAATCTCAAAGCAAAAAAAAGTTATCGATGATTGAGTGAAAAAACGAATTTTGCCCAAAAATCGAAAAAAATTTTGGATTTTTAATATTTTTGTTATGGGTCTATTTCGATGTAACTTTGTCCCCCGAACACGAATATACCATCCGTTTTCCCAAAAGCCCAAAATTTCTATGAAAAAATCGTAAAAAACTTGTAAAAAGACGATTTTCCGTGCGGCGTGCAGTGCTTGCGACGAAAATTTGTTGATATTCGTAATCGGCTATAAATTTTTGATCGAAGAAGGAATTGGAAGGAATTCCCCGGCGTAATTTTGGCAGGGGGGAATCGGTTCGCGCGATCGGTACTCTTTTCCGTTTGTCACTCCTCCCGAGTCCAATCCCTTCTACCATCGTTGAGCAAGCTCTCTCCTCTTCCACCTGATTTTCTCGGGGACCGTCCCGTCGTATACCTCGACCGCAATGGCACCTCGGTTCGTAACGCGTTTCGCTTCTCGGACGTTTGGCCTACATACCGAAGAGACTCACCAGACTCACCGCCATTCGTTATTTAAACGAACGTACGCGTACACAGTCGTGAAAAGAGGGTCGCACGCTCATCCGACCACTGGTTTTCCAAATCCTTCTTCCCAAACGAACCCAATTGTTGACAAAAGAAAAGCAAACCCGTAAACGCGTGACGTCCGGTGGAAAAGGATCGCGGAGAATTTTCGAGCCGCGTTAAAAATACGAATGAAACAAGTGAGATTCGTTGACGCGACGTTATTCCCCACGAGCGGTAAAATTCCGCGATAACAACGATCCCTGGTGGAACGTTGCTCGAACGAGCGTTAGAAAAGTGTGGAGCGTTAGGCGCGTGCGCAACGGACAATTACAGAAGAGGACGACGAGAACGCTTCGGCGAGATTTAGAAAACGCGAATTCCACGCGGGAGAGGGCGTTCGCACGACTGCCACGGTAAATCGAAATCAAGATCGAGAGTGCATCGGTAGCGGGTGTCCGATTAATGGAAACCTCGACCGAGCCTAATTAACGCGAATCAACGAGAGGCGCTACGACCGGTGACCCAGTTTTGTTTTTTTCCAGACGAGAGACGAGCGCGGCAACTGTACAACAAAATCTTATTGCATCGAGAAAGCCCCGCGATAAATATTACTATTGTTATTACCCACGCTTCACCTCCCAAGATTTCGCACGTATATTAATACATTAATACAAACGGGCAAAATCACGGCCGAATCCTCGAATGTTCAGCCTCGTAGAAAAACGTATACGTATAAGTAAACGTTTTATTCAAGACGGTACGACCTTTCGCGCTCTCGCGCTCTCGCGCGCGCGCGCCGATTTTACGATTTACACGCGCTCGTTTTGCGCGATGAATTATGATAATGTTAGCCGCGCGGCCATCGGCGGCCACTCGAGCAAACGCTTCGCACGATTCGTTACGAGAGTAGTAAAAACTGGTCGTCCCGTCGTACCGAGAATACACGGGTTATGGCCGATGAACGATACAGCGGGCTTCGTTCGACTCGAAATCTTTTCGGTGTTCGTCCAGATACGGGGTACGTCGAACATTTTTGCCTCGGAATGTTTTTTTTGGTACGAACGCGATCGGTAGGTCGGTACTGGTGAATTCGATCCGGGGGTAACCGAGATGTTTGATCGTTTACGCGAGTCGCGGGATTTTCAAGTTCGAAGAAAACTGTCCAGTGGAACGAGGAAGTGGAAGAATTTAACGAAAATGATTCCTATTAGGCGTAGTCGAAAAAACTCCGTTTCTTTTAGAGTCGACCGATCGCAAACCCAAACAAAACTGTCGCACTAGTTTGTTCGGTACAAAATATTATGTTTGTAACGCCGTCCGGTGCAACCCGATCGGACTTGACGCGAGACGAAGACGACCAAAGCCTAAAATCTTTAAAAACTATTTCGTATTCCGGAAACGCTCGACGCGTTCCGACTAGCGGGAAAACAAGTTTCCAATTGGAACTTTAAAGATCGAGATCCGGATAATCCATGGATTCTCGAAACAGACGTATCTCCGTGCTATCGATGAAAGAAGACTCGAGCGGATAGGACACGGCGCGTCACCGCGTCGGTGGGAATGCGCCGTTTTCCTTTTTTATTTTGATCGGTACGCGAGAGATACGCGGGTATCGCGGGCAGTGGTCAAAGAAATCCAGGTCCGTGCGTGCGTCTTCGCGCCTAGACGGGGAGAAAGTCCCAATACCAAGGCTAAGCGCGGTCAGCTTCTCTCGGTATGGTGCATGGCCGCGTCAAATTGTTTTTTTCTCTTTTTCTTTTTTCATTCGAATTTGGTCTCACTTCTTTTCACGTATCTCTTTTCTTTTTACTATCGCGCTATTGTAACACGTGGGCTTAATCGAATTTTTTAAAGGTCCTTTTTTTATTAGTTTTTATTTATTTATATTATATTTATGACTTTACAGTGATAAATTATGGTATTATTTGTTTTCGTAATTGCCCACAATTGCTCCGAATTGAGTACCGGAGGCCGTAAGCGAAGTTTATTTTTTTGCCGGTGTGGTCAACGCGCAGGGCGAAGATGGAAATCTGATGGAGGTGGAAGGTAGTTGGGCGGGACTTTTGGCAAGCCTCGGACTTCTGATAGCGAGCGTCGCTGAACTTCTCGTGGCAGGTTACAGCTGCGCAACGCTGACGCCCAAGCTATGCGGGTGTCTGAGATCAAGCGCCGAAGAAGATACCGACGGTAGGCTCAAGACGAGAAACATGGTTCATCAGTGGGTCGTCGCGCAGAATCACTTGCCCAAGAACCAACCGATCTACGTTGTTCAGCCTGTCGTGCCGATGCATCCGATGATACAGGTAAAGACGTTCGGATTATAACTATGGAGTTCCCCGCTCACCAATTTCTCATTATTCGATTGAAATTTTTCGATACTTACAGCTTATTGGCCGTTGGTGAATTTTATTTTATTTTATTTTGTTTTAATTTTTGTTATTTTGTTTTATTTGATTTCTGTATCGCGCAATCATAAGTTTACCCTCGATCCGCTATTCTTCCACCGTTGGACCTTCCCCTTCGACGTACGTTTTCTCAAACGACGAGCGACTCTTTA
Organism: Ophioninae sp. A BG-2022a; assembly: GCA_030523105.1. Lineage (NCBI taxonomy): Eukaryota > Metazoa > Arthropoda > Insecta > Hymenoptera > Ichneumonidae > Ophioninae sp. A BG-2022a. Next base: position 25,740 of record JAPYZI010001759.1, on the reverse strand, counting down.
AAAATATTTGCAGTAGCCTTTGAACCTCGACCGCTCGATCGAGCGTTCCGTTAGTTTTCGCGACGCGACCAAATTTATATTTTCATCCTGATGTGCACGCCCGTCTACCCGGTGACCTCGAATCCTCGTATCCGCGTGTACGTCGCGTTTGAGTATGCGGGCCGATCACCCCGGGCTCTCCGACCCTGACGCGATTCGCGCATAGATTCATTCTCCGTGTCGCGCGTTCCAGTACTAGAAAGTTTCGGGTCGAGGGCAATTCGTCGTACGACATTCCCGACCGGCGTAATTCTTAATTGCCATTTTTCAGCCGACGATAACATCAATTTTCTTTCCAATCAGGAAATTCAAGCGCGTACTTCTAAAAACAAAAAAAAATAAAAGGATCGCGAAAATTGATGACCGTTGCGCAACAGCGATCGGGTTCTCTACTTCCGCTTCCGTTACGGTCGTTAAAACTTGTCTCTTTTAACAGGGCCCCTATGGAATTCCAGCGGCGGCGGCGGCGGCGGCGGCTCATGGCAAATATCCCGGCGGTTTTGTGCCCGCCGGAGCTCTTCCGATGCCGGGGCCCGGCTACGGACCCGTTCCGGTCATCCCTCGCGTTATTCACGCGGCTAGACCACCCGCGCAAATGGCAAGTACCCCGTACGCGTGATACACCCGCGAATTCGGTATAACGCGTTGTTCAAATTTTCCGGATCGCCTGAATTTTAGTTGCGAGGCTCGTCGCCAAATTTATTTATTCGTTTTATGAAAAAGAAACTCCTAAGAAAAGTTATAACATGTTTAATGAAGAATTTCGATTTAAGTATTTATCATTTAATTTCTATCGATATGATTTTTTTTACGTACAATGAATATAATAAATTAATAATTGAATGATGTTTATTGAGGTAAATAAAAAATTGATTGAATTAAGATAACCGGGCAAATGGAATACAATTGTGAACAATGCGAATAACAAATGAATTATTATATGAATTATGAATAGAAAATGTAACGAGACATTTATGTTCGTCGACGCGACGAACGCTCGACCTCCTTAACGTTATCGAAGAGGTTTTTTCCAAAAAACTTGCAGGTACGAACGCGACACCACGGGAAGCGTAACCCGCGGTCGGATCGCGAGGAGGATCGTAACCGACGGTACGGCGATAACCCGGAAGGACGCAAGAGCGTCGATTCGGCGAGCGGCGAGAGAACGACGTCGATAGGGGAAAATGAGATCGACCTAGCCCGAACTTATACCGGCCTTGACAAGAGAATCTCGGAAGAGTTTATCTCGATCGCCATGGACCCCGATAGGAAATCAAAGGCCTCGAGTCATCACGGCAGCGAGATCGGCGCTACCGGTGCGACGAGGCCTCGCTGAAGAACCTTTTTCCATTTTTCTCTCCGACTCTTCTTTCAACCCTCCCACGAATCTCGTCATCTTCCTTTCTCGATGTCCTCTTTCGGAAACATCGAGATATCGGAGATGTTCGACAAGTTCGACGGATGTTCAACGCCCGCTCAAAAACGGTGAAAAATACCGTCGTCTTATTTTTCCTCTCAAATTTTGTTTTTTGTTATCAAACGCATTTATAAAAAAAAACACACACACGCGCACACCTACGGATAGACGCTCGTGTCACTTGTATAAACTCCGATAACAACGAGGCGTAAATAATTGATAATAATAGAGCATTGTAAATAAAGTAAATAATAATATATAGATATACGAATAAATGTGTAACGTTGATTAAAAAAATCGATCGAACGAATCGAATCGAGCGTTCTCGTACTTGGATTTATACGTGGGTCACTCGCGTTGATTTCTTCAATCGACGCTGCACGTTTCACTCTCCGGCATGATGCATCGATGATGCTCGATGTACAGAGCGTTTATTATTTCCAGATTTCGTTTGTACGTTTTTCTCAATTCGCTCAGTTCGCCCTCCAACTCCTTTCTCTCGCGCGAAAGCATCTTCGGTACGTGAGATTCTTGTTCCTTTCTCTCGTCAGCGAGGATACGAAATTTCTCGAGGAAAAACTCGAGATTGTCGTTCTCCTCTTGCAGACGGGTCAACTCTTTCTTCAGCCACTGACCACGCATGAATACTTGATGGGTCAACTTGTCGATGATTTTCGATGCGTCTGTCGTCGAACCTTTCTCTTCGGCGTTCCTCAAGTCGCGAGAGTGCTGCCGATTCGTAATCGTAGCGTTCGTAAAAATGGCCGCGGAAAAAGGAGCGCGAAAAAAGGAGCGCGAAAAAATGACCGCGGAAAAATGACGGCGGAAAAATGACTGCGGAATAATGACCGCGGAACAATGACCAACGCTATGACCGAAATAAAAAGGTTTAGAATCTTTAAAAATTACAGGTTTTACGATATATTTCGATATCTTGGACCTGTCCCTTCCGTCGCGAGCCCAATCGAACTTGGGCGAAATTTCGAAGAGCCTCTGACGTATTCTCATGGTTCTCTGCATCATGGCGTCGCTCAGCGATCGAAATTTATTTTTAATATCGTTTTGGGTGTTCATCATAACGTCCGCCTCGTCTTGGATCTGTGCCCGCGTTTTAATTATTCGCTAATTGGTAAAAAGAATTTTTGGTAATCGCGTCGTGCGTATACTTACCCGACGATCTACGGTATCGTTAACTATATCGCGAAAGAAGCTCAACTCTTTCTCGAGAATTTCCCGAAAGATGGCGCATCGATCGCTCACGTAAGGTGTCAGACGGAATATCAATTCCGCCGCTGTCGTTATTTCTTCATTCGCCACTTGTTCGATCACTTCTCTGATACCGTTCATATCGGTCTATTTTTAACGCGCGCGCGTTAATTTCCACAAAAATTCATTTTCTTTCGTAGTACGAAATAGCGTATTGGAAAAACTTGAAAAACACTTGCTATATCGAAAATGTTACGAGCTTTTGTAATTATAACAACAAAGAGATATCGATGTGGGATTAACGAATATTAACGTTTGTTTACGAATTATTAACCAAGTAATATTTAATTGCTAATTAATCAACTGCTAATTAAGGTTCATAACTTCTTCGATATGTCGAAATTTTCCAGACATTTCACGAGTCGCAAATTATTTAAAACATAATGCATTTTTTGGGTATTAGCGGTCTTTTGAAAATAAATTATTTATTTTCTACGAACCTTCGGTGTTAGTTTGGCTATGACATCTTTTCTGGGGCACGGACCCCGCTGCAAGTGGGACTTTCGTAAATTCATAAATGCCAATTCCAAATTTACCAATTTTTCGATGTTTCGTAAATTCTAAATAATGTTGAAATTACAGAAGTCGAGGATCTACCGAGACCCGGAGCATGAATGTCCCTCGTGCATAAAGGCGCATCGACTTCCGACGCGTTTTCGGTATATTCATCGTTTTCGTCAACCGCATCCGCGCAGACATCCGGAATAATCGGACGTTCCGATCTCGGGTGAGCAGGAGCAGCAAACGCGTTAACATTTTCTGCTGGACCGTCTTCGAAACAACATCTTCCCCTTTCCCGACCTCTGTACGAGGCGCTGATATTACCCGCCATATTTCCGAATTTTTTCACAATTTAGTGAAAAATGATTATTCCAAATAAGTCATTTCGATAAAGCTCCACGATCGAAATGTTCAACCTCTCCGATGCGTGTTATTGCGTCGACGCGTTGACAGCAAATTTTTAGCAGACAGATTCGGAGATTTCTATACGTCATTATTATCGACTTTACTAGGAACAGCCGAGATACGAGAACTTCAGTATCGGGGCTCTCAGCCCTGATGATGCAGATCGCGACGTTTGCATAACGGCGGCATAATGCTGAAACGGAAATCGTCCAGCATCCATCCGGAAGCCACAATTCATAACGATGTTAAGCGCCATGAGGGCCGTACAACTAAAAATAAAACTAAAAATAACACTAAAAATATGATCAATTCGGGCCGCCGAAAATCCAAAATCCCTAGTTCAAATCGTTACCGTTACGGTCGAGAGCGTGATTTATAGGCTTCCCGACCAATCGCGACGTTTCATTCCTAATACGTTATATCGTTCCCAATTTCAGTAATCGCCGAAAAACCGGGACTGCTTTTCGTTTTATTTTCCTATGGAGAGCGCTCTCGAAATACGAACAAAAGCGAAAAGTACCGTCACGACGCTCATCCCTCAAAAAACGACGCAACATCTGCCGATTTTGGATTTGTGTGTTTAGTCCAAATAGGCATTAACCTCGCGTGTCTTGACGCACCTGTGAGCACTATCCACGCGTGAAAATACTTTGAACAGCGTTATAAAAAAAGATCACGCGCGAGATCGGATCTTTATTATGATCGAATATTCCGAACTGAAAATCGATACTCCCATTGATTAATCGTCGTTTATATTATTTGAGCAAATCATAGTTTTGTCACTGTCGATGTGAAAATATTGCGTATCAATTTTGCGATTTTTCGACAAGCTATATTGCACGGTGGGTACGGTAGTGGCTGTGTATCGACGCGTCGCGGCAGGAGCGTGAATTTTAGTTTTCAAGAGAATGAAGAAACGTTACAGCGTCGAAGGAGAAACGAAGCCGGGATTGCACATTTTCTCGGACCCGTTGAAAGCCGAGGAGCGCAGGTAAGTCAGATCCGTGGTGAATTTTATAATCGTGGTGTACTACAATGCTGCTACGCGGCCGATGTGCGTAGCAGCTGATATTCAAAGATGGCCGGTACTGATACAAACAAATAGTGTCCAGCGGTGCGCTGGATTCACCGTCGGAAAAATCTTAACAAATAAATAAGACAAAAAGGTAAGCGAGAGTCATTGCCCTAATCCGAAAACTTATATGTTCGCGTTGACGAAACATTCCCATTTTATTTTCTCATTAACGCTTCCAAGTTCGTACGAACCGTCACGTAATTTCGTTTTCGACGTTAACGAAACACCTGTCCTGACCTGCTCAATAAATTTGTCCAGTCTCTCGCGTAGAGCGTGTACAAAGGTGGAACTTCGCGGTCGTGCTCCAACATCCACTTTTCATTCGAAAACTTACGTTGAAAGTTGTGTCGTTTCGAAACGAGTTCAAGGGATTTTTTCGTAGATTCGTTCTCCAAAATGGATATTGTTTACCACGATCTAATCGTGTATAAACGCTATACTCGATATCCTTGTTTTTCGTTCGTTCCTGAAAATATCCGTACGTTCGTTCCGGCTTGATAAATTTTGGCTAATACGAAGTAATGCGGAATAGATGCAGAGGAGGCATCGGTGAGCCAGAGAAAAGATGGCTTACGATCCGCGCAATGTCAAATACCCGTCGGAGGTTCATCAGCACCATCCGCAACCGACGGGCTACGCCTACTCGGTTCATCACTCCCAGACGGACGAGAACAGAAATGAGAACAATTGCGGAAACAAGGAGACGCGCCAGTCCCTCGGCACTCAGACCATACAGAAGGTGGACGCCGCTACGATGACCGATCCGCTGCAGATCGACTTTCGTCTCACATCGGAATACCTGGCGCGCTGCTCGAGCACCCTTGGTCTTCCCTATGTGTCAAAGTTCGAGGAAAACAGCAACGCCTCCTCGCAGAATTGCCAGGAGGTCAGACCCAAGATAGAGTACGATATCGTGCCTCAAAATATCAACGGTGAGTGTCGAACGATACTTATAGAAGGCTCAATTGCAATTTAAATGTAGATCAAATTAAATTCCGATGGCCATAATTCAAACTATTTCAAGCTGGTGAAAATTCGGATCTGTGGCGCATGAATTCGAAGATTCGCCATGATCGTTCAATTAGGATTAGCATTAATTTGATAAACACCCACGCGCATATTTATAAGACGCGAATCGCGGAGTTCCAACTGTAGCGAACGTAGCAACTTTTTTGCACGAGTTACCAAAGGAATTTAAAAAATGTGAAAAATGCAACGGCTTGTGGTGACGCAGCGACACCAGGGCAGGAACGAACGTACATTGAAAATTTGTTCCTCAAGGTATGCTGATATACAACTGTCCGGAGTGCGCCTACAGATTCGAGGATCGTGATTCGCTTCACGAACACCTCGAGGATCACAGACAGAGGCCTCACATATGCGACATCTGTGGGGCGAGTTTGAAGCGAAAGGAGCACCTGGATCGCCACAAGCAGGGTCACAACAAGGATCGGCCCTACCAGTGCTCGATGTGTTGCAAAGCGTTCAAGAGAAACGAGCATTTGGCTCGTCACATGATCATACACTCGGGGAGCAAGAATCAAATATGCACCGAGTGTGGAAAAGCCTTCTATCGTAAGGATCATCTGAAGAAGCATCTTCAGAGTCACAGCGGTACAAGAAAGAGTCCGGGAAGTTCGCAGAATACGCAGAGCGGTCAGAACTCGGGCGAGCCAGAGCCAATAAACACGAGTTATCCGATGATGATGAGACCCTCCGGGCCACCCCCGTACTCTATTATACGCACTTAGTCCTCCCAAACAAGGACGATAAATACACACACGTATATCAATTACACACCACACACACACGTACACACACACACGGGCAATCGGGCGAGTTTCCTGGTTCAGCACAATTACCGTGTAATCGTGTGTCCACGGTTTTGCATGTTTCATCCTGCGATTTCGAAAGAACGAACGAAAGCTCCCGTCGATATTTCGCGGCTGTGATGATTTTGCGCCGAATTTTGAGCCTAACGGATACTTGCGAGGGAAGAGGAAGCTAATGCGAAATTCAAGAAACTCTGCGTAACTGGCAATTGTTACTCGGACGAAACTGACGGGAGAGAAAGCAACAAAAACGCATCCTTTGAACGCGTTCCGATTAATAACGATACTACTAAATAGATGTAGCGTTAACTCGTCGCGCGGAACGACGAGCCGTATCGTTAATCTCCGTTTAAAAAAACGACGAAAATGAATCGTGTGAGGTACGGGGGACGGGGGAGTGATCGTCATCTTCCGTGGATTCAAGGCAAATCCTCCGGAAACGATTGAGAAAAACACAATAATCGATGGATAAGAAAAATGCTGTGCATCGTGCCCATTTCGGTTGTACGTTATTACACATATACATGTACACACGCTCTATACAAATGCCCGCGCGTGTACATGCGTATGTCAATGTACGAAACGAAATGTTACGTCGCATCGACCCAAACTTGTACATTACGATATTTATTAAGAAAATTGATCGACCATGTATATCTATTAATATTCGCTTTACTCAATTAAGTTTTTGGAATGAATGATAAGGAAAAAAATGAAAATTTCGCGGATGCTACGAGATACGGTGTGTCGGTGGGAGAACTATTAAGTGGAAACACGCACCCGTGTACGTGTAGCCGATCTTTGTTATTGGTTGTAGATGATATTGAAAATAAACGTTTATTATTAAAAGTGATAACACGAGGAATGCGTACGAATAATAATCTCCGTATATGTAAAATTAAATGCCAAAAAATTCGTATCGACCGAATGATTATTGAGGACGTACAAATGCTCTTTATTGTATACGTAATCTCTGAACGTTTCGATAATGTTCCTTGGCAAAAAGATACGGGTCGTTTGGTTCAAACGGCGAAATGAGTTCGGTGAAATCCCTGACCGAGGCTTTGAAGAATAGTTTGTACCTCGTTCTCACGCTGATGGTGGAAAACGTGGGCGTTGAATCGCGTGGCCACATTGCAATTGGCGTCGCTGGAAGAAGGATGCATTTATCGACAATATTTTCGAGAATTTTCACTGCGTCGACAAAATCAATTTTGGCTCACCCAGCGATAAAAGCGAAATAATCGGGTATATTAGCGGTACGTCCGCAAGACGAAATCTCCATGTAACTCTGTTGCAGAATAACGGTCCCGTCGGATTCCCGGGTGACTCTTATACCGATTTCCAGGGATTCGAATCTCACGGGAATTTTCGTTCGTTCGGATTGGCCGTCGTTGAGTAATCGCCAAATCGCAGGCTCGATTTGTTTCACGTCACCTTCGTTTCCGGTACTAACGTGGCCGCAGTACTCAACGGAAAATCCAGAGTTGAGAGATCTTCTGTTCGAGGAGTCGAGCTTCGAAGATCGACCGTTATTGGAACGCGGGGCTGGCGATAACTTCGGTAATCTCATTGTTTTCAAATGCTCGGGACCGCAAAGCCTGATCAGAGCTGTTATCGGCTCGTAATACTCTTGGGAATTTTCATAACGAGCCTGCAATTAAGGAGCTTCCTCGTTAGAAAGAAAATTGATGTTTTTGTATACTGTAATATAGCAATTCAGAAATACGTCCGGGAAAATTTAGTATACCTTACGGAGGAAGTACGACAGTATTTAATTCGTTAAATCAATCCATTTAGTACATAACATTGGCGATTGGATGCAACAAAAATATAGATTACTTTTTAGTGTCAACAGCAGACGTAGCTTACTCTTATAATGTGTAAAGATATAGGACATCCGGATGACTTTCTCATTATCTTTCGTAACTTCCCTCGCGTACTCGAATTTATCACACTTCCGTTAACTTCATCGAGGACATCGCCCACCTTGATCTTCTCCTGCGATCGAACAATTGAACCAAGCACGGAATGCAATCAACCGGAAATAATCGCACAAAAATGACGCTCGTGAAATAATCCTTACGTCTTCCGCAGCTACAGAATTCTCTTGAAGATTGACGATCAGAGCTTTGCCATTTGTGAAGCTGAAATTTTCAACGAATTTGGTATTCCGGCGGTGACAGCTATCGAAGGGAAAATGTCGACTCACCAGACCGATATGCCCAAACTGCTGCAAGGTACAAACTCGAGGAACGTGCATTCCGGCAGCAACCATGTTTCATCCAAGAAACTCGCGTTTCTGAGATTCAGTCTGAAGTTCATTCTGCTAATTTGCAGAAGAACGGAGAGGAATATTTCGCCGAGGATCTCGTCGCCGATAATACTTCCAGGTGCGTAATACTCCTGAGCTAATCCGGGTGTCCTCACCTTTGATGGAAAAGTTCAAGTTTTTTTCCACGTCAATTAACGTGTAACAAGGTAAATCCTCACCAGAGTTTGGACAGGTATGTGAAGACATTTGCGCACTAGGGCGCAGCGTACGAAGAGCCTGAGTCTGCCTACGGGAGATTGGACTTTCTCGCTTTGGCGAACTTGCTCCACTATTGATGCAAAAGTAAACAATAGTCTGGAGAAAAGAAAGTCATAACGTTTTTATCAGGTTGCAGTTATTTTGTCATTCCGATATTGTTTCTACTCCTATAGCGCTTGATACAGTTGGGATTTATGTATCCGCAAACGCTTGGATCTTTGAACAAGGATGAAAAATATTTCTAGGTTTTTGAAAGCTTAACGACGCCAAATGGTATTTTGGTATTAGATTAGACCGTGTGTTCGTTTGGGTTAGGGACTGTACGTTCCTATGATAACTTCATTTGCGTTTACCCGTTATTCTCGTTTGATAATATTTTTACATGCGGCGTAACAATAGATATTGTTAAATTATTCGTGGTTCAATCCAAATCCAAACAAACCCAAACAATAGATATGGTAATACGATTTGTAGATTTCGTCTTTGAGAGTTCTGGCATGAATAGAGGAACATTTATAAGAAGATATGAAAAGTCCGATCTGTTTTATTGCTACTTGTATCAAAAGAATGATTTTCAATCGTGATTGATGTTCGCAACATTTTCTAGTCAATTGTCTTTCCTGGAACGAAGTAGTCACAGGATACAGTCATGGTCGAATACCTTCCGTTTCTATCCGCCAGATCTTCCAGCCAGTGCCAAGATTCCGGCATTTTTGGGAAGCCAATAGGATTTACGAGTACGGTGACACCCCGTTGAAAACATTTTTCCAAGGAACTGCAGAACTCCGCGAGATCCGGATTTGTGTCGTCAATATCGATCCCGTAACCGACCAACTTCCTCGTCCAGCCTATGAGTGGAAACGGAAATATTTGCGAACGATCGAACAACGCTCGCGTTCCCGCGTCTTTCTCCAGCCGAGCGACGCGCAGCCTTGCGGTCAGGTTAGCAAAGCTTTCTTTTTTTCAAACGTATATTCACGCGGTTAGTCAGGACTTTAGTTCGCGACGCCACCGAGCACCGTTCTCGCGAATCGATAAACATGCACTGGTGCACTCGAACGAAAAACACGAATCCGAATAAAAAATCGTTGGACGATCCGTTCGGTTTTCGATCGTCGTATTATTCCGTTAGCAATGCTCGTCCGTCGACAGTACCATTGGCGAAAGAACATCGAGTAAAATAAACTTCAACGCTATTTTCTAACCTGAGAGGAAACGTCACGCGACGTCGAGAATTTCGTCGACTCGCATGAATTACCTTTCAGTTCTTTGATAAGTGGATTCGTCACGGACATATCGCATTATTTGTGTATCTTTGCGATTTATCGCCGCGATGCGTTTCCTGCCTCTTTATTCTCCGTACAACGATCCGATGCGACGAGACTCAGTTTTCCCGCTCGAACTGCAATGCTGCGATGGGTATCCAAGTTTTGACAGTCCGAAGGCGACGAAAAAAAAGGCACGAAACGCACAGACACGCCGGTTCTTGCCAGCCGGGAACTACTGAAACCTCGACTCTCCAAAGCCCCGTATATTCGCCCGAGTCACAGAGAGACCTTGGGACGTGACGCTTGTGCTCGCTGCATTTTTTAATCTCATCGCTCTAAGGTGCACCCGCAGAAACGGCGATGACCACTCGATTTTATTCAAAATAATAAGTTGTCGGCTCGAACGATTTATGACACGGGTTACGAAGAGATCGATGGCATTCGACAACAAAAGTATCATTAATCGGTGCACGCCCGATATTACTTCCTCGAATAAAAATTCGCTCGGACGATATACAGTGGGATTATTTCCCCGAATAGAAAAGAGTAAACAATGAAAATTAATTCTCGCGAGTTCACTTACCTTTGTATCTTTGGGTGCGCCTGTAACGAATAAAATCAATAAAAGCATAATCATTTAAAATCGTATGGAAAGCGAAGAGATGGGATACGCAGAATTGTTGATAATTCCGCGGAACCACGAGAGACGACACGTTGTAATTGTAACGTTCCGAGAATGTCAGTCCCCCCGCCCCCCGCCGCAGCTTCCCCGTGCCAACATCCGCGCCTCATACCCGCGGGCGGAGCGGCGAAGGGGCAACGAAAAAAAAAGCAATCCCCCCCGACGGTGTTGGTTCGACGAGGAGCGAGAAAACGAGTTCGATGGAAGGGGTAGAAATTCGAAGTTAAAACAGTTCCCCTTCCCTGATCGTACGAGCTATGGGGATTCGGGCATTTTCGCCGTTCGGCTCTGTCGCGGTGGGAGGAGGGGACGGTGGCCGCAAGGGGGGTGGGAGACGCTGGGTGTGAGTGCGAGGCACAGGGAGAGAGCGGAGAAAAAATAGTTAAGAGGCTGGCACAGTAGAGGGCGGACGGTGGGGTGGGGGAGAGAGAGCCCGGACTTGAGAGACAGGTGTCAACGGCACGCCGGGGCCTGTGCGTCCCCTTACGGCGCGTTTAAACTTTCAACCGTTTCAAGGAATAATAGACCGCGAGAGAACGCGTTAGAAAAAAAAAAAACAATCCCCGAAATCGCGTTTCCGGTTAATTTCGCGCGGTCCGAGAGCGACGAAAAAAAAGGGGAACGGAGAGTCTAACTTCCGCAGATCTTTCGCGCGGACTGACGTTGAAGTGGCGCGACACGAGGAACTCGGCAGCAGTGGCGCAACCACGAGAAACGCGGATCCACCGGAAGTGTGAGAATAGAGGAAGAACAACGCATAAATGGTAAGCATAACCGGGGCAGACCGAAGCACGTTTGCCAGTTACGCCACGAGACTAGCGAAGGGATAGGGATAGAGAAACGGCGAGAGGGAGAGAGAGGATACTCGTATACACACGTGTATACGCAGGGATCGAGAGGGCGAGGGATGCTACGAGGAACGTGTGAGGGTGGGAGAGAGAGTGAAAGTTTAGGGGATATAACACTAGGATGCCTTCGCGACGCGCGTTTAAAGCGTCCGTACCATTCGATCCGGTTTACGTCGTGCCGGTATAACCGCCGACCGCCATTTTACCCTCGAGAGTATATATCTCGCGCGAATTCGGCGCACACGGTATCGACTGGCCCTGGCGGCGTCGTTGGCTGGCAAATACCCTGGAGTGGGGAGCTTCACCGACGATCTCCCCCCCCCCTCCCCTTATACTCTATCTCTTTCACACACCCGTCGGCCCTGTTCGCCCCTCGCGTCTTCCGCAATTGCAAAGCTCAACTTTTATGCTTTTTTTTCGCAACGCGTCCCGTCCTGCAATATGAATCGTGCCTGCTACACACACACACGGACACACATGTACGCGTCTACATTCACATCTCGGCTTTACTACACATTATATCGGATCGATATGAAATGAATTTGACAATAAGTTCATCATTTTCCGAATACCCCTCTTTGCGTTTTTCTCTCCATCCTTTTCTTTAGTAATAACGGTACGTGGCGCACACATCGACTTACGCACGTAAAACTGACAATTTTGACCCTATCGAATTTATCAAAGATCTCGATATGCAAATTCTATGAACGCATAAGAACGACTCGAACGAGTAAAAATTATCAGACACATTTGGTGGATTCTTATGGACGATAACGAACGTCCCTTGTGTTCGCTCCCATAATTTTGCCCTTTGCCTCCCCCTTCCCACCCCATCGCTCCTTCGTACTCCGCTCACACACACACACATACCCACAGATTCGTAGTGTACCGCCTCCACCTCTTTTTATTCGTCGCCAACCACCCTACCCTGCCTAAAGCGCCCCAGTCCCTCGCGGTGCCGCCGATCCCCCCTCCTCCTTCCCCGCCGTAACACCGAGGTCGCTGGTGGCGGCCCTGCCCATCCCCCCGACATCGGGGCCGCTGTGTACACGCTTCTTCGCCCCCGGATCCCCCGACTGTCACAAGCGCCCACTCCTCCCCTTCGCTTGCTCTACGCGTGTCTGTGTGTGTGCACGCGCGCGCGCGTGCACGAGACCCCTTATCATCACAAATTTTCGCAATTCCATCCGTTGACGATACGGCGAACAAACACTCCCGCTCGTCCGTTTTAGGGGGAAAAAATCGGTTTGCAAAAAAAAACAAAGTTACGAAAAAAGACGGAATATTCGGGTTTGGCGCTGATGTCGTTAGAGCGCGATTGATATTGCGGACGGAGAAGACGAAAGTGCAACTTTACCGTTGAAAAGTGACGAAAGGGGAAAGATACGCGCGGCATCGACGAAGTGTGATTTTATAGTTCCGCGATAAGGGAAAGTGAGAGCGGAATTAAAAAACGCCGGAAAAAATAGGGTTGCAAAGAAAAAAGGAAAAAAAAACGGAATATTCGGGTTTGGCGCTGAGGTCGTTAGAGCGCGATTGATATTGCGGACAGAGACAGAGAAAGTGCAACTTTACCGTTGAAAAGTGACGAAACGGGGAAGATTCGTGCGGCATCGACGAAGCGCGAATTTGTAGTTTCGCGATAAGGGAAAGTGAAGGCGAAATAAAAAAACGTCGGCTCTCCTTTAGATATGTACCAGCATCCATACGCGTACAAGGAGATGCCTGATTCCCAAAAAGACGTTAGTGTATGAGAAGCACACGAGTATCCGATATACATATACTCGTTGGTGGGTGCGCGCTGATGATAATTCGCGCACACGTTCGTTCCGCGATTCCGATGATGTTTCATCGAGATCCGCACGGTCGATCTTCGATTTTCGTAGATCGTGATGCGTAAAGAGGTAAAGAAGCGCCGAGCGGCCGGTTCGAACGAAACGCGGGGTTAACCAGTCTGCCATTGTGCCACGGAGGAAACGCCGAGGGCAGACGGGTGCGTGGGCGTTGAGGCGTCCCGACGCCGCGTGCGTTCTACCGAAGGTGGTTGAACGAGATACCGGGATATCGGAAGAACGACGCGTACGAAGACACCGATATATACTCGGTGATCCAAGAATGTACGGGAGAGTGTAACGCGTGACTAACCAATTTACACACACGATGGTCGATATCGTATACAGTGACACCCCACTGGCTAGTACCACGGGATGGTCGTGAACCGTGCGCGCGTGTGCGTGTCTGTGTATACGGAAACACCATATAGAATAAAGCGACAGGGCAGACGACTCTCCGAGCCGGCACTATCCCGATTCTGACTATCCTCCGATTATTCAATCGAAAACACCTGTTTCCTTTTTTCATTTTACCCGACCACCCTGAGTTTCGTGTAGCAAGAAAATAGCCAAAAAATTTCGAACTCGCGCGTATATACTTTACGGGGAATCGAGGACGGGCAGAAACCGTAGCGGGAGAAAATCAACGCGCGAGAGGCGGTGTGGAAACATGGAGAGTGGGACGTTTTTGTGAGTACATCAACCCAAGGAAACCTTGGAGCTTTGCTTTCACGAGTGAAATCATTATTTCGTACGACGATACCGGAAGTGAGATGTCATTCGTGCGAGATTTTATATACGGTATTAATTCTGACAAAATTACGGATTAATATCGACGGCACGAAAATTGGCAATTCGGGGGATTCGTGTGTAGATACGATCGACGCGAGAAGTCGAAAAACGTTTTTGGATAACTTTGGATACCGAAATATCAACAGCCGGCTTTTATCTCGGGATTATTCATGGTTGCGGGTCGTTCGGTTTCAGGTACTCGATTGACGATCTGCAATGAATTTCCCGCCGTTCGGAGGCCACTTTCCTGGTACTATACCGAGCATTCATCAGTTTGCGACCGATAGTACAGGTGGAGCGGGGGCGCGGTACGCCAATCATTTTCCCAACCAGCCTCCGATAGGAGTGCCGGTTATGGGAAAGTATCGTCCCGAAGCAAATGGAGTACAGAGTAGCGCGCAGTCTCAAGTTATGATGACCAACAAGACGGCCTATCCCAACAGCAACGTTCATCATTATCCAAATGTGCCGTATTCGCAGGCTCAGGGGGTGCAACAGCGTCCCGCTAATTCTCCGGGAATGCAGGAGAAACGTTCCTACCATCAGGTAAGAAACGGAAAGAGAGAATTTCTATCGCGGCGCCGGGCGCTCCCGTCGTTCGAGCAAACTCGACCGGTAGCGACACGGCTGTTCTCACGTTCGTTCGTTTTTACCCCGGCGTCCGTAATCTTCCAAGGCAAAAACTTTATCACGATTCGACCCATCGATAACGTTCGTTCGGGTTTATTCGGGTTCGCTCGAGTCTATTCGAAAGACCAGGAATGTCCGCGCAGCTCGTGCGGTCGTTACGGTTCTATCTCGATATTAGCCGACGAAAACGATAAACCGCGCAACCCGTTTCAGGACAAGGAAAAGGTCGCAAAGGACAAAAAAACGGAGGAGCAGCAGCAACAGCAGCAGCAGCAGCAGCAGCAGCAACAACAGCAGCAGCAACAGCAGCAGCAACAACAGCAGCAGCAGCAGCAGCAACAGCAGCAGCAGCAGAGAAACGGAGACGCTTCGACGAACGGTACCCAGCAGGATTACTCGATGCACCAGCATCACCAGCAGCACGCGCACACCCAGACACCAGCTTCGATGCCGGCGACGTGGCAATCCCTCGCAACGCCAGGCTCGACGGTCGCCGATTACTTGAGTCACTTGCCGGCGAGTACGCTGCCGCTCTCGCTTCATCATTTCCTCAAGTACTCGGCGGAGAGCATAAAGAAGGAATCAGAAATGGCGCAGACGACCGCCGTCGCTGCTGCGACAACGACGACACCGAACATCATGATGTCACCGACGAATAAAAAGAAGAAAAAGAAGAAGGCCCCCAAGGAGAAAAAACCACGTCCAAAACCCGGTGAAATACGATTGACGACCGCCCTCGACGGATCAACGCTCTACTGCTGCCCGGAATGTCACATGGCATATCCGGAACGAGAACTCCTCGAGCAACACCTCCTCGGACACACCCTCGAACGAAGATTCGTCTGCGACATCTGCGGCGCCGGCCTCAAACGCAAGGATCATCTCACGCGCCACAAGCAGAGCCACAATCCCGAACGCCCGTACGTTTGCACCGTTTGCCTCAAAGCTTTCAAGAGAAAGGAACAACTGACTCTACACTTTGTGATACACTCGGGCGAGAAACGACACGTTTGCACCGAATGCGGCAAGGGATTCTATCGCAAGGATCATCTCAGAAAACACACGAGGAGCCACATCGCGAGGAGAGTCAAAGCCGAGCTCAGCCAAAATTCCGGTAAGACTTTTTATCGAGCTTTGCTCCTGATCATTCGGAGGAATATTAGCAAACGTCTTCGTCCATCGAGACCGGCTAGCTACCGTTTTTTTGTTTTTTTTTTTTTTTCGGCGATTCCATAAAATGATTTCAATTCTTATGAAACGTTAACGTTCGATAAACGATCGATCCAGCGTTATCGGGCGTGTTCCCAACCGGGGGGTACAGAGTCCCGCTCTTCGTATCGGAATTTCCGGTTCGATCGTCGCGCTTGAACAATCCACGAAAATTATCAAAACGCAAAGTACCTTGCCAAACTTTGATCCTTCGAAAAATGTATTTCCAATGTCCCGTCGTCCCGACGTAAGAAATATCGTCGTTGCTAATTACAGCTCAGAATCTGGAAAATCAAACACCGCGATGAAAAATCATATCGCGTCGGTGGAAAATCGGTTCTTTTGTCCAGGACTTGGATAATCCATAGAAAAACCGGAGGCGTAATTACGTTAACTAATGAATAACTTAATTGACCGATCACTTGATTTCTAAATGACTCGAATAATGAATCAATTGGCATTGATCAAAACTGGAGGCGCGATAACGCGAATCAATGAATAACGATTAACGAATCGTGTTCAGGCGGCACGCAGCAGAATCAACAACAGAACAACGTCGCGAACATGCAAACGACCGCTGTCTCGGCGTCGTCCGTTCTTCCGGGCGGGCATCCAGGACCGCTTCTGTCCTGAGCCCCGCCACCAGGGAACTTCCAGGTTCCCCATCCGAACAACATAATACATCCGCACACGAGCAGCCATCACTCTTTGCACCACCATCATCTGGCCGCCGTAAACGCGGCTCATCAGTCAAGCGTCCCCCAGCTTCCGACCACGAGCCACTATCAGGCTCACGATCTCGGATTTCTCAGTCACGTCAAGGATTTCTGAGAGCGGGCCAACGCCCCGGCCGAGAGACAGCGAGACGTCGGCTGAGCACGGCGTTCTTCAACGCGAAAAAAGCGTTACCCGGAAGACTCGAAACATCGAGATCAGAAATGATTATCTTTACGGGAAAAAAACTCGCGATTACGGTTTGTGGCATAAACTTCTACGACGGGTTGATTTGAAATATTTGAATCAACAGAATGAGGGAGGGGGGGGGGGGGGCGCGGGAGGCTCTCGTATCTAGAATCGGAATTCTACGAGTCCTTTCAAAAAAAGAGACGAAAAGAGTAGTCTCTGAGAAAATCCGCGTTTTTGTTTGTTTGCGTTTTCGTTCGAACATCGATCGGTTGTGCCGTTTCGGCGGAAGTACAAATTGCGTTTTTGCAAGAGCTGCCGATACATCGTCCCGACGCGACACCTTCGAGAAAGTAATCGGATCTTTTAAATTGATTTTATTTGGGGTTTACCAACGAGAGAACCGTGACCGGAAGACGAGGCGAAACGGGGAATATATTAGACGCGTGTATTGTTTTCTTTTTTTTTTTTCGACGACGCCATCGAAGGCAGCTTTTCCTTTTGGCACGCTCCGAGTCAATCCTCCCAAGGGTGAATGAGGAAATTGTAGATTTTAAGAGCCTTGCCGTAATGAGAGACAAAACATATTTTTATGGTAGTTTCGTGTGTGTGTGTGCGCGACGAGGAGACAACGGAACGCTAAAGTGACTATTCCGAGAACGTAAGAAAATAGGGGAAGGGAAACAGAAACGCGGTACGTGTTTTTAACTTTCAAAACTTGACGTTCTTTTTTTATAAATTTCGCAAGTCTTTAACGGTGTTTTGTAACAATTCCCGCATGAAACGTTCGGAACGTTCGCCGCTACCCTTCTTTCCCGCTGTTAGTTCCGGGTTTCGAAAGGTCGAAGAGTTTCCTCGTGGATCGCGGCCGGTTTTCCTCGACGATCTCGAGAATCGTTTGGTTCGGTCCGCCGCGAAAACCGAGATTATCGCGATCGACGAAAAGAGTCCGAAAACGACGTGGCAATATTTTAACGAGGATGAGACGTCTCCGGTGTAACTCGATTCCAATCTCGTTCCTCATCGATGTCAGCTATACTCGCGTATATACTTTTTATTTCGCGTGACATACTTCTTTTTTAATGTTTTACAAAGTTGACAGTATTTTATATATTTGACGAACGAAGTTCGATAAATCCTTGCGAGCCTTTGCGGTCGTACGTGGAGACTTCCGGTGAAGTCGCGACGGCGGCTAATATTTATGTATACGTTGATCCCTTTCGTTTTAAATCAAACTTTACTCGAGTCGAAAGATTATTATCTCGCGCGCGTCGACGGACGCGCGATATTCCTTCTTCTAAGCTTCGCAATCGATTGTCTCATTTCTATGTTTTTATTTTTATTCCGATCGTATATAAACATTTTTATTTCCCTAGATCTCTTTAACGCGCGTTGAGAACTGATTACGTACGTAAGTTCGTACTTTTAGATTTTTTTATTCCGACCTCGTTTTATTATTTTTACATTTGTTTTTTTAATATATATTTTTGTCGGTATACGCAGTTTCGGGGTCGCGCAGGAAACTCGAACTTCGATTGTCCGGAAGGCTTGAAATTCCGAATTTTAATGTTCCGAAACTGCGAGTGTCGCGAAGCTCATCGACACTGCAAACTCTGTTTTTTTTTTTTCCACTTGCAGCGTCACGATTTTGCACCCCTCAAATTATGTAGAACATTTGTGAAACGTAGGAACACAAAAATTCGTAATTTCGAGGCTCCTTGTCGATCCAAGTTCGGGATTCTTACCCTATCCCGAAATTTTCAATCCGGCTGTGCGTGATACTCGATCGGCTCGGAATTAAACGTATACTCGTGTCGGACCGGTCGTGATCGTTTGCGATCGTTTCGGGCCCCGCTGGAGCGCGTCGTTACGCCGTACACTCCTCGATGAGATCGTTCGTGACCGAACGATTATAAAGAATCCGCGATTAAACGTTAGTCGCTTTACTTTCTTTTTTATACCTAAGTATAATTATACGTTTCGCTATATTATTATATAGAATATCGATACGACTAGCCGTGCCATCATTTTTTTTTTATTATTATTTTTCTCTACTTTTTTTGTTATCAACGTTTCGTGAATGACCCACCGTGCCGTTTTTATAACCTTGCCATACCTATGAGTATTCCATTTGCCGAGCTCTCTCTCTCTCTCACTCTCTCTCCGCCCTCTCCCCCTCTTTCCCCCTTCTGCCCCGATGTACGATTAATGTTTCGATGCCTAAAGGAAGTAGAACTATTAATTCCTAGTCAATACAGCGTTGCGGTCGAACGAACAAACGAAACAAACAAAATCATTATTTTTGCACTTTTGAAAAATGAAATTTGTCAATGCTGTATTCTGTTTAAATAACGTTCCTCTTCGAGCCGCTCGAACTTGGATCGTTTGGTTTACGCCAAACGAATATACCGTGAAAATTGAAAGGAGCAAACGGTCGAAGCTGCCTCCAACGGAAATTCTTTTGTCTGTGTTTTTTATTCTTGTCGCTCCGATTTCCGATCTTTGAAAATCCGCGCAAACTCGAGCGCGATGAAAAACGCTGAAACGACTATTTTGTTTCAAATTTGTAAAATTCTTTCGCAAAAGAGCCCGTTTTATCGCCGTTCCTTTTTTATTCAACGACTCTACGCTCCATTAACGTTCCTACGAGCATCAACACTGCTTTACGTATTTTTGGGAGAAGACCTCTGATCCCCTCCGCGATCGGAGATTTCCGAAAAATCATTGTTTACGATTTTAACCCTCGACCCGTGAACGTGGATCTCGTTTTTGCCTGGCCCGAATTTTGTTCCGAAATTTCTCGAACGTATAATTATTTAATTTTAATTAAATATATTATAATTAAATAATTGTTTAATTATTCTTAAATAAATTATAATCAAATTATTAATAACAACTCATTATTAATTAATCGGTAGTTACTTAATAATATATCTTATTTTCTAATTTTTTCCTCCATAAATTTTTTTTCCGTAACGATTAGTTTCCACCCACGCTATACTTTTTAGAAAAAAAAACTTTTCGCTAGCTCAATATTCGATGAAAAAAATATATTAAAAATACGAAAAATAAAATAACAACCATGCATTTTTGCAGATATATTAATGAACAACTGTGGGTGTGGTACGGCGAAGACAAAAACGACCCGGGTTCACGGGATTTAAGTACTTCAAATACCATCACGGGTTGAGTGTCAATTATGTTTTTTTTTCGGTCCCAGACTTTCGTGAGTTTTTGTCTAGCTCGAAAAAAATGAGCCTCGCTCGACGAGAAGGACGAGAGTGCGTGTCCTCGAGGAAGTCGCGAGACGCGTCTCGTTTATTCGCGTCACGGGGATACTTTACTTAAATGAAATACAGTATTAATAATATCCTGGCAGAATCCTCGAGGAGGGGGGGAGGTAAAAATAAATATATTCGAAGGTAGAGAACGTACGAATCTTATCGAACGGTTAACACACGCGCAGAATACGTATATTTTGGATACAGGTCAGATAATATTTTTTCGCTTCGCGCGCGCATGTATCTCGAAATATCATCCGTATATCAAACAACATATATTTATAATGAAAAGAAAAAGTCTCAGTTTGATTTTTTTTCGCTTCGCGATCGCTACTGTTTCTCGAGAAACAATTTTCTTCCCCTCGTCAATTGTTTTTTTTCTTTTCTGCCCAAGGTACGCGCGAACGGGAAGTAAATAGGGTTCGCTTCCTTTCGAAGGTACGACTACGCGACGCGAGTATGTTAGTCGTTAGCCGTGTACTGAAAAAAAAACAAACAAAAAAAAAGCAAAAAACGTTTTTCTTCGCGCGAAGAGAAAGTAGGAAGGGCCGAGAGAGGGGGCGATAAAATACGCCGTTTCGCGCGGAAGACGCGTGCCCGCAACCACAAGAATTCAGGTTTCGTCAGACCTCAAGTTATGAGTAATTACGCTAAGAATACTCTAATAATGCATAGTTACGTACTAAGCGAGAGAACCCGTATATATATATATATATATATATATGTACAATATATGGAAAAAAAGCGGAAGAAATATACTGATATACACGATACACAGAATATATAAGTAACGAGGAGATAACGACGAGATGTTTCGAAATACTCCACCGCCACCGTACTCGTAACCGTAAAAATGAAAAACAAAACGAGAAAAAAAAGAAGAAAAAAACAGCGCAGATGAGGGGAAAAAACGGAGCGGTCGATGCTGAGGAGCGGGACGCGAAGAGAGAGTACACCTTAGGATATATCGTAGTTCGTAAGTTTGTATACAACAAGAAGAAAAAGAAGAATACGAGAAGAAAAGAAGTAACCGCCACCTTAGTGAAACGTGAATATTTCGGGGCGACGGGGGGGAGGGGGGAGAGGCAGGAGTTTCGATGTTAGATTGCGCGAGAGAATGAGAAGAGAGCCTGAATGACGACGCGAGAACGTTCGAGTGCGGAAACAAAGATAAATTCGTTATTTTTATCGTCGGGTGCGTATCAGTTCGAAAATCCATACGGAGACGTTTTTAAACCTTCGTGGTTGAAACTTGATAAAAAGCTTTACGATTTATGAGAGAAGTCAAACTTGTCGAGAAAACGACGAAGAGAGCAAGATTTTTATTTTCGTTGGGAATTGAGTCCCCGGTGTTAGGAAAAATTTCGCAGGAGGAAGAAACTAAAAGATATAATCCAGGTGCCTTTAAGACGGAGCCGCACCCGCGAGAAAACTTTGACGCAGCTTCGGCTCGAGTCGGTAAAACGGAACGTGCGCTGGCTACGGTTATCTACCGGGAAGTCAACATCGTCGCTGGTTCTTTAAAGCCCCGACGCGTGTACGTACATACGCGCTCACCTGGAAATTTCGAGACGCGCGCCGCGCCGGTATTCGCGGGAACTGAATCTTACTAACGGAGACGATACTTTCTCGAAATCGTAAACGAATACCTATTATATTACGGTTTCCCACGGATATCCTAAAATATGTGACGGAACGAAACGGTGAGGTTCTTCTCCCCTCCAAGTCCGTGACATTAACCAACATTTTTTTTCGATTCGACAAATTTTGGGAGAAGACAGCGGTTCGTCGATTACACATTGTTCGGTCGAAATTCGTGAAACTCCGAAGGGTCGTTTATGAAATCCGTGGGAATCTGGGGGGGGTGCGGCTCCCTCTGTAATATCACGCTGGTTTACTCGAAACTCGAAAACGTCTCCGATTACTTAATTTTGAATTTGACATTTTTTGTTGTTATTTTTAGTTTGGCCAAAAGCCCTCGAAGCACGGACACGGGCGGACAAATCGCGTATAAACGTTCGTTCCATGACCCGATAGTAGTGCTAAACTTTGTGGAAGACTAATAACAATGGAGACTATGATGATGACGATGACGATGACGATGATGATGAAAAAAAATCAATATTTTTCTACGCAGTGTCGAAACAAAAAGATGAGAAAAAGAAAAATCCTCCTGTTTAATCGTATGCTTGTTGCGTGAAACGCCCAATGTTGGTAATTCGTAAGACCGAGAAGAGGCTGAAGAGTTCTCGACTCGCGACACTAACGGGGCGATAGGATGACCTCGAGCACCTCCGTCGAGAACTTTTCAGCCCCCTCCCCCCCACCCCCCTCTCGTGTATCTTCTCGGGGGTCATGCGAGCTCGGAGGAGTGCATATGCGGTTACTATGTATAAAAACAAAAAGGGGTAATTGTTTACTTTGGTGACTTTTCCGAAAAATGAGTTGTACATTTTTGTTGTTGCGATTTTATCATTGACCGGGTTATGAGTGATGATACCCAATGGGGGGAGGCTGAAATCCACCTTCCCATAAAAAGTTACGGGGTTTTGAAGTTCGCGAAAACGTGTGATAAGATAGGGCGTGAATTTTTCTGAGTAATCGATCCAAAATATTTCTCGACCATTTTCTGGTTAATCGGGTTGTGAATGATGATGTTTGGTCGGAGGGAGCTGGACATACACTTTTTTCCCCCATAAAAAGCCATGGAATTTCAAAAGTGGCGCAATGAAAAGTGGCGCAAGTGATAAAATGAAAATGAAAATGTGAGGATAATTTTTCGGATAATTCAGCAAAGTAAATAATCACTGAAAAAAAGTAAGATACTGCACTACGTGAAAATTGTCGGGTTACAAAAAAAGACGAAATCAACGACGTCAACCCTGATGTTTGTTTCGTGTTTTTTTTTTTTTTCGTTCTGTAAATTGTTTGTTCGATGTTTTTAAGTTTGGGCCACGTTTCGTCCGCTCGGATCGCCGATACGGTCGGAGGATGTGAATCTCGGTGTACGATTGACTGAAAAAAAGAAGAAAAAGGACGCGCGCGCGCATGGGGGCGAAGCAAGCGGCATAGCGGATGCGCGGGGCGATCGCTCGACTTCCGGTTTAGCGCGAGCAAAACAAAAATAATAATAATAATAATTAAAAAAAAATAATAATAATAGTCGCAGAAGAAAAAGAGTGATTTCCGGTCCCGTAAAGGGTCAAAACAAAAGGATGGAAGATATAAGAATGGAATAAAAGTTAACGACAAAGATGCGAAATGGAATATACAAAAACTCCTCGACCATAGTACAAAGACATTTAACTCTTCTCCCATAGTTAGCGATTAAATAATGAGAAGCCGGTTTAAAAAGGAACGATTAAAACAAAAACTAGTGTGCAAAGTAGACAAAAGAAGAGAGAGAGAGAGAGAGAGGATGATCGGAAAATGTTCGCGAAGGAGAAAAGTGTTGTCGCGCGACATTGGACTCCGTATACTCGAGGGTAAACCGAAGAGGGCGGGGAGGGGATGTCGAACCGCCCTTTCGAAGAGAACAGTCATCAGAGTCGCGAGGCTTCTTCTTGACAATTCCGTTCTTTGGTTCTCCAGTTTTTTTTTAAATTTTTTTATTTCGAACGCGCGCTTCGGTAACTGCCGTTTCACGCGGCGCGAGATACGAAAGAGAAAACAAAATTTAACGCGACGAGCTAACCAAGAGAGACGCAAAAATTGTACCGCGAGTCTTCCAGGGTACAAAACGTTAAAAAGAAGGTGCACGTTCGACGTTGCGCACCGTCCGAATCGGAAGATCAAACGCAATGGAAAGAGAAACGGAACGAGGAACGACGACGAGAGGGATCGAGGAGGGAGACGGTGAGAGACGAGTGCGCGCAAAAAGAGCCAAGAGTGTACCGGAAGGATGAACGACACAACAAAGAGAAAAAGAGATAATGAATAAAGAAACAGCAGCAAAAGATGTGTATAGATAAGCGATATCCCTCTGATGATCTCAGCGTTTTATTTTTGTATAGAGTGCATAAAACGTAAAATTTGTGGGGAAACCGTGAGCAAATGCGTGACAAAGCCGTAAAGTTAAAAATTCATAATGATTATATTATTGATAGAACGCGTGAAGTGATAAGTGGCGAGATCGACGAAATCAGATTTCAGATATGGATCTTGACTACGGATCGGCGCGGAAAGATTGCGCGAGGGTGAGGGAGAGAGAGAGAGAAAGAGAGATAAAGGCGATTTTGAAACATTTCCCAGTGCTGCTTTATGTAATACCCCCCTACATAATAAATCTATATAATAAAAATTGTAAGAAAAAGACAAAAAAAAATGGCCATTCGTTTTTCAGAGCTTCCGATGATACATTGTCAATGCTGAATTTATTCCCGCGTTTCCCACCCGATGCTCATGTTTGGGTTCGTTTGGGTTTCATCCAAGACGGCCCGAGTAGGTCTGTAACGTTCGGGGAAAAGGAGTTACGAGTCGGGATCCACGAGGAACTGTCATCGCGGGAAGACTCTTCTTCGTAGACGAACAGCAAAATCGTCCCTCGGATCGTACGAGCAAAATTTAAGTATCGATTTAAGGCTATCCGTTAATAATTACCATCAAATGACCGTCCAGCTGTTACGGACGACCGCCGCAAAGTTAGCATCCCCGCCACTTTCAGTAATCGGCCTGTCGAAAAATATTCTAGAAAGGTTTTTTGCATTTTCCCGGTCTAATTTTGTACGTTCGACGAAAACTCGGGCATATTTGTAATCGGCTGCAAATTTTCGATCGGACATTCGACGAATACAATCGAAATTTCGTCGAAAGCACCGCACACGGCAAAAAAATTGGGTTTTTAGTAGTTTTTTTCGATTTTTTCATGGAAATTTTGGGTTTTGGGGGAAATGAATGGTAGATTCGTACTCAGGGGCTCAAATTACATCGTAATGGACCATTTAAAAAAAAATTAAAAATTCAAAAATTTTTTCGATTTTTGGGCAAAATAAGTTTTTTCACTGAATCATCGATAACTTTTTTTCTTTTGGGATTTGGCACTCCACTCTGCGCTCAATCTCTTCGTTATAATTTTATCTTCAAAATGCTTTTTTAATCATTAAAATCCGATGATTTTTCGATTTTTGGTAGAATTTCAAAGTTGGACCATCGATTTTTCCAAATTTTTCCATACATACCCCTTTGCGTTTTTTTTAGCGATTTTTCAACTGGACTTTCCGGGAAAACT
>JAPYZI010001758.1:0-36178 GCA_030523105.1 Ophioninae sp. A BG-2022a | reverse complement strand
CTATGGGGTTTCAATTGGTGAGTTTGGAAAAGGTTTTTGCCTAACTTAAACAATGGCGTTGGATTCGTATCGATATCTCTAATAGTTTTTCCAGAAAGTTCAGTTGAAAAATGGCTAAAAAAAACGCAAAGGGGTATGTATGGAAAAATTTGCAAAAATCGATGGTCCCACTTTGAAATTCTGCCAAAAATCGAAAAATTATCGGATCTTAATGATTAAAAAAGGGATTTGAAGAGAAAATCATAACGAAGAGTCGGAGCAAAAACTGGAGCGTCCAACCCCAAAGGAAAAAAAGTTATCCACGTTTTAGTGAAAAACCGTATTTTGCCGAAAAATGGAAAAAAATTTTTGATTTTTAATATTTTTTCAATAGGTCCTTTACGATGTAATTTGATCCCCTGAACACGAATCTGCCATTAATTTTCCCGAAAACCCAAAATTTCACTGAAAAAATGGTAAAAAACTATTATTTTTGGGGTATCTCGGAGTATATCGTGAATAACAATAAAAGTAATAATAATAATAATAAGGATAACGATGAAAATAACACGCAACGAGAGCCCGAAGATTCCGACGCGTTGACACGAGCGTAGAGACGCGGATAGCTGGAGAATCCCGAAGCGCAAAACGCCGTATCCCCGATTGGTCGTAACAGTGTACCGCGATGGGTACCAGCGAGGGGATACTCGGCGGTGTCATCGATTTACCGAGAAGTCGATCCGGTTATATCGAGACTCTCGGAGATTCGCGATCCGTAAACGACGAGACGAGGAGCGTGTTACACCGATCGGGACCGGTGTAACACGATCGTGGAGAGACGACGACGACGACGACCCGACGAGGATCGCTGTTCTCTCGTTTACCCGTTCGGTCCTCGCGACGACCGTCCCGCGGCGGGGACGACCGTCCGGGGGATCGATCTTACGAGAGAGCGAGTCCGCTCTCGTTTCACCGAGGAAAACGATACCTCGTTGACGGTTACGAGAGCCACGAGTGCTTCCCAAAGTACATCGATGGAAAAAAAAACCTTCGAATTACTCACGAATCGATTTTTCGAAATTTGTCAGTCTCGACTTCGACCCTCCCGCGTCCCGCTTATCGCTTTCCTTCGAATTTCGGATTATTGGAAATTGTATTTTCCAATTTCGGATCATTGGAAAATTGTATCGATGAATTTGTAATAAAAATTATTCGAGTATACGTTTCTTCAAAACCCAAACGGATCGAACTTTGTTGGGGGATGGAAAACAAAGTGAAAACAAAAAAAATGGCGGAACGAAACGCGATTCCGAAGATGCACGGTGCAGCGGACACGCGAGGATTCGTGACGTATCGTCGAGGGTTACGAGGATCGCTGTAACACGCGCGTTGCGATTCTGTTTTCTTTTTTTTTCTCTCTTGTTTTTTTGTCTTCGATTTCAAGTTTCCTCGCGCGAAGGTGAAACGACGCAACTGTCGTTTGCGCGACCATAATGAGGAGGCGCGATGAAGAGGTTTGTCGCGTCGTATCGACGTAACGAGTTTTTTCTCGCGTTGCACGCGCGCGCATTCTTGAAAAAAGAAAGAACGAATTCAGAGATCTCCAGCCCCCTCCCTGTTGCTCGCCCCTTTACTTTTGCGATCAGAATTCGTGGTGTTTTTTTTTTCTTCTTTCCTTTTCCTCGATTGATATTCAGAGGACGCGGGCACCCGGGAATGTTCGATCGTGGATAGAGAAGAAACGAGAAAAAAGGAAAGATGAATGAAAAAAAGAAAGATCGGAGTACGGTGGCGTATATCGAAGCGGCCGGTCGAGCCTGAACTCACCTGACCTACGCCAACGTATTTTTAAGTAAGCGCCCCCGTTGAAACTTCCAAGAGAGAAATAGCCCCTCCCCCTCTCTTCTCTTCTCTTTCTCCGCCGCCCGTACCGCCCAGATGAGATCCCTTCGTCGCTCGCGGCTCGCACGAAACTGCCCACGATTTTATCGGTCGAGACGTTACTTCGGGGACTCCCCCTCGTAAACACGGTTACGCTCGACGTTTTAGAAAAAAAAAAACCAAAAAAAAAAAAACAAAATGAACAAATATTGGTCGTTCACCGTTGATGGAAAGTTCAACGTCACGGACAATGTCAATGCGCGTTTTTCGCGTCGGTCATTTTTCCGAAGCAAAAAAGAAAAAAAGAATGGCGAAACGGTACACGATTGAGGATCGTGAAGGAAAAAAAAAAAAAGAAACTAGAACTCGTCGTCTCGTTCCGCTCGTTAATAAGAAAAGTGTCAATTAACCCGTCATTGGAACACGGATCGGGGCGGGGGGGTCTATCGGTGCTCCAAACACGTACGTTGAATCGTGTATGCGCAGAGACGAAGCCTCAAACCGAAACGGATGTTTAAGCCGGTCACGGTCGTGTGCTCGAGCTATTTGCCGTTACGATTACATAATTATTCCAACACTCCAGTCCCCGCGAATCCACCTCGCCCCCCGTCCCTCTCCTCTCCCTCTTTGGAATTCGTCGCTTTTATTTTTCCTCTTCCTCTTTCACTTCGCGTATGTTTGTACCTCAAGGTCATACCGGATACTTCAGGAAAAGTCCGCAATTATCGAGAACCCGCCCGAACGTGAAGCGAAAAAGAGAGCGCGTACGGGGTGTCCGTAATTTTTTTCGAAAAAGGTCGTTTCAGGGTCAACTATGGAATTTAGATTTTTTTTGGCAATAACGATAATTCGTAAACGATTTTGCGAAGCTTCCCACCGCGCGCCCCCCCTCGCGATTCCATCGCAGTTCCATCGATTCCTCTCCAACGTCGCGTCGAGAACACCCTCGGGCTCTTATTTCGCCATGCCGCGGCATACGGAAACTGCATTCCTAGACGAAAGCCGCCCGAGACCGTGTACGCTCACTTCCAGGCTACGCAACGTTCCGAACCGTCCGCGGATTATACGCGCAATTCCGTATAACCCCGTGCTACGGTTGACTCGCCCTCGAGCTCTCCGAGAATTCATCGACCGAACCCAAACAAACCCAAACCCAAAAAAAAGCCTGTTCATCGTTGATTCTCGTAAAAAAAAAATAATTTTGTAAAACCACTTCGACGTTATCAACGATTATCAATCGTTTGATAAAAAATAATCGGTCATCCGCTATCCGAAGTAAACAAACGAAATTCCTTCGCCGTTACGAATCCCTTTTTTCAAATTCGAATCGCGAATAAAGAGGTATTTATAAATGGTACATACCGCGGATCACCGAGCGGGAGAGACGGAGCGGTCGGGGAAGGGTGGGGCTTCGAGCCGCGGGACGCATCCGAAGAGTGGACGCGCGAACGCGCGAGAGAACCGTGTTATTATCGCAACGAGTCTCGTCGTACGGTTCCGTCGAGGACGAGCGTGGGCGATGACGTTGACACCAGGGGCTGCAACATTTCCGACCGTTCGTTAAAAAAAAAAGAAACATGGAACAATGCAACATCGATTTTATACGTATCGCTAGTTACGTTCTTAATAGAATTTTATTCGTTTATTTATTATTATCAATTTCGTTGTTAATTATACCTATAATTGCAATCAATGAATCAAGATATTCCCGGGATTCGTTAATTACTTTTTTCATTGTTTTGCCAATTCGTTGTTTTATTATTTTTGTTATTTATTGCTTTTTCGAAAAGAATATTGTTTTGGAAAGTTATATCGGCGAAAGAAAGGTTTCGCAATGAAAAAAAAATCGTCATGATTCGGGGAAATAATGTTTGTTTGGGTCCGTTGCGGTATTCGGAGAGACCGAGAGGTAATATTGGTGGAATCGCGCGGCGAGTGACGCGAGTGAACGATACAATACCCGGACAATGGACAGGGCCGCGCGATGGAATACAAAACTCTCGGGTGTGCAACCGCGAGAAAGACGTTTCGTGACGAACACACCAAGGGAGATATCCGTTCGTGTACACATCGAAGAGAATACCCGGTATCGATCGTTCGACGTTGCGTTCCGTCGGCTACGCTGAATCCACGCGGCGACAACTTTTAAATTAACCCGTCGGATGCACGGTGTTCCGTTCGGAGAGAAGTATAACGCTTGCGGCCGTATAATGGAAGATCGAAAGCCGAAAGCTCGAAACGAACGGACGGAAAAATACGAAACTAACAAAGAGAAGAAAAAAAGGGAGCGAGGGAGACGACGATTGATAATGTTTATTACGATTCGGTTAACTAATAAGGAGATAAAAATTAAATAAGAAACGATTAACTTGATTTAATTAAAAAATTATACTTGAACAAAGCAATTAATATTCCTAAATGATAGGAACAATTAAGGAAAATTATAGAAATAAAAAACATATTTTACCAAAACCGCAATTATGGAAATAACAAAACAGCAGTTTGAATAAAAAATCACGAAAACACGCAACAAATCAATAATTAAATAAATAAATAAATGTAACACGTAAATTATTGAACGTACTATTGACTATTGGAATATGAAAATGAGAATGGAAAAAAACAAACGTTAGGGGAATCGATATCCCCCAACGTTCGTCGTTGGAACGCTCGAGCCTCCTTAACGTAACTCGAACGAAGGGGGTACGTGGAAGGAGGTACGTAGATCGAACGAGAATGGAGGAGGTTGGAGCGTGTTCGCGGTGGCTGAAGAACAGCGCCCGGTGGAACGTTGCCAATCCAGAAACTCTCCGCGAGAGCGGTAATCGTACGGGATGTACACGCGAAGCGTGCGCGCCCGGAGGATCCGCGCGAAACCTCCGGCCAATCTCGGATGCGATTCCATTTTCCGTTTTACCGATCGAAACGATCACATTTTTCTTTCTCCCCGCCCATAAACCGAAAACGATCCAACTGCGCGATCGATCGATCGATAAAAGTAAACCCAAACAATATTGATGCAAAATTAAAAAGTGGGGAATTAGCGGAACGAACCCAAACGAAACGATCTTTCAACGATCCCCCCGCTCCCCTTCCTAGTACCGTCGTCGTCGGCTACCGTAACTTATCAGCTGATTCAACGGGGGATAAAAATTGCTCCTCAACGACGTCTCTCCCAGCGGGGCGATCTTCGCTCGAATGAAAACAACAAAACTCCCAGTCGACTTGTATCTGTGTATAGAAAACGTACGTATAATAGCAAATGACTGAAGCGTGCGAATTTTTTTCTTTTTTTTTTTTCAAGCGAGTACGCGAGTCATCGTTCAGCCTCTCGTGAGTAATTTATATACGCCCTTATCGGGTCGCGTCTTATCGCGACGCGAACGGGCAACGTGCGCGGCATTTACGAAATACGTTTATCGCGCGCAACGATTATTATTATTTTATCATTTTTATTAAACAATTAGGATGCGATGTAATTTTAATAAAATTATCATTAATTATAACGAGTTTTATTATAATTAATATAACTCGTTGTAATTAAGAAAACGAAACGACGAAACGTCGACGGAGTATTTTCCGCAGTCTCACCGGTAGAGAGCCCTCGTACGCGTATTCTATCCTTAGCTCGGAGGATTTGATTTTAAATGGCTTCGCTAAATCGGAACGATCGATGCGACAGGAGGGCGGGAGGAGGCAAGGGCGAGAGGAATACGAACGAGTCCCGCACCCGTTCAACTATAACTCGATAAACCAATTATTCAATTATTTAATAATAATAATTTAATAAATAATCTCAGGTGGGGTAATACGATTAATTATTAAAAAAAAACAATTAACTCGAGGTTAAAAAAAAATCAAATCGGTTCCTCGCAATTTAGTGTTTTCAAGGGTCGTAGGAAAATTGATTTGCTACAAAATTCGTATCGACAGAGCGCGCGGAGTGCGCTCGACCAGAATGAGAGTGCGCTCTCACGCGCGATGTACTTGCTTTTCCTCTCTCTCTCTATCCATCCATCCATCCATCCATCCATCCATCGCACGATCTCGAAAACTCGTCTCCGAAGGAAAGTCTGAAGCTCGTCCCGCTTTCCGGCAGGGAACGACGCGATGTCTCGTGTGCCACTATCAGACGAGCACGCGTATATACGTACATAATGCGCAGAAATGCGCTAGAAATCCTCGCGCCCGTCGGATTCGCGTTTCGCGCGATACGATCCATTAGCGCGGCAATTTTATTTCTTCCGGGCGAAAATCGTGTGTGGAAGAAATCGCCCGTATTAAAAAATCCATTCTCCATCCACTCTTTGTACTATTATTTTGATTATTATTATATTTGTTCGCGTCTCTGTAGCATTGTTTTAAATATTTAGTTTAATAAACAATTCAATCATAATGGATTTACAAAATTAATGGTTATAACGATACAACGAATTATAATTATAATTCGTAATGTTATAGAATATTGTTACAGTACATGGAAATGTACAATAAATAAAGGAATATCATTAAAAAAATTAATTATCGTAATAATGAATATAAAAAATGATATTCTTGAATGGACAGTGGATTCGAACAGTCGATAATAATTGAGAAGAAAGATCGGAATAATTGAATTAATGAATATACCGGGTGGTGTCGCAGGTGAGGCGGCGAGTGTACCTCGACGTAGGTTAGGAAGATGTCACACCACAGCGACGACAATATGCTGATAGCGACCTCGGACTCGTTCTGGGAGCCCGGAAATTACAAGAGGACGACGAAGCGAATCGAGGACGGTCACAAATTGTGCGACAGTTTGATAGCCCTCGTTCAGGAGCGGGCCGAGATCGAGAAGAATTACGCGAAAGCTTTGAAGGGCTGGTCGAAAAATTGGAACGAGAAAATTGAGAAGGGCCCCGAGTACGGTACGACCGAGGCAGCGTGGAAAGGCGTACTCGTCGAGTCCGACAGACTTTGCGACCTTCATCTCAGGGTCAAGGAGAATCTCTGCAACGACGTCGTACAGCAAGTCAAGACGTGGCAGAAGGACACTTATCACAAGGTTCTTTCAAATTTGCGATACGCCCTCACCGATACATTGTATTTCTTTCATTTTTAGAATTGCGTATTTTTTCGGTTCGTCCGAGGACTCTTGACGAATGTTTCGGTTTGTTTGGGTTTGTCCAGTCGATGATGACGCTGAAGGAGCGCAAGGAGATGGAAGACGCGTTCAAGAAGGCCCAGAAACCTTGGGGCAAATTATTGCAAAAAGTGGAAAAAGCCAAGTCGGATTATCACAACAGCTGTAAGACTGAACGAACCGCGGCGAACATGGAGAGAAAGAACAGGTACGAAACCTTCGATCGCTGTTTGCTTTTTTTTTTTTTTTTTTTTTTTTTTCGTCTTCGATCGTCGCGTTTTTTATCGGAGGGCGTGTAAAGCTGCGTCGAACCCAGCGCGCGCGCACCCCGAATCTCGCTCATTGGCCATTCACGATCCTACGAGACTACGGATCGTTCGAATTGTGAATCAAAAAAAAAAAATATATATATATATATAGGTTATTGAATTTCGCGAAGGGACAAAAATAATCGAGCTGGGATCATTGACGATTCGCCCACTCGAGAAAATCAAACGAAAATTCGTTCGTCCAGTTTGACGAGGTTTCATTGGAAAACAATTGTTTTGCAGATGGCCCGAGGCTCCGATAACGTACGTTTTCAATTCTAACACTCGAGGCTGTTAACAAGGAAGTGTTTCCTCTTAAATGATTAATCGATATACACGGTGTTCGTTGATTGTTCGATATCGCATGAATACCCAATTTTCATTCACCATTCGTAATTTCCGGTTTCTCTTTGCCTCCCGATAAATAATCCCGAAACAATTGCGGCTTTCAAAAAAATTAAACAAATTTGTGCGTCGTACGAGATTTAAAATTTGGCGCGTCGACTCACGAATCGTTCAATCGGAAGTAACGGTTGTTTTTTTTTGGTCCAATCTTTCCGAGCCTGCGAGAGTTCTTTCCCTAACCGACATTTTTGTAGATGACAAATTGTGGATGTGGCGCATGGAGCCAAAGAGTTGAAAAGACCCTTAGGAACACTAAGATAAACGGCGTTCAGCTTGTATGTATATTCGTTGGTCGCATGACGCATGCATTTTAATTGCACTGTTCTCTTTCCCCTTTCTATCTCTTGTTTACGCGCGCGCGTGCTTTCGTCTTTACGTCGCAGAAAGCACAGCTGGTAAGGAAACCATTTTACGGATTCGTTATTTACTTTACGTTGCAATTGTATTTTTTTTTTCGCGTTGATTAGACGACTCGTAAGCTTGAACGTTCATTTTAATGAATAAACAATTATTCTCATTGTAGGAATTTTCGTTTGACACGTTTCTCTTTATCCTTACGACGAGCACTGAATTGTTTCCCTTTTATCGGCTACTTTGAACATTCTTGTTCGGGCCCGAATATTTCTTTGTTTTTTTCTTCTATCGATGAATGGATGATAATCGTTGACTAGTCGATCGATATAGTACGCTTTTGAGAATTATCGATGGTAGATTTTGAAAGAGGCAATTTCGAGTAGAGGATAAACGATAACCGGAAGTGGTGTAAAGCTTGGATCGTGACGTTTACAGGTGAAGAAAATGCAGGACAGGGTACAAAAAACGAAGGAGGAAGTCCAGAAAGCCAAGGAGAAATACGAGGCTGCGTTGCAAGAAATCAATCAGTACAATCCAAAATATATGGAGGATATGACCCAGGTATTCGAGAAGTGCCAAGAAATGGAGGCCCAGAGACTCCAGTTCTTCAAGGACGTGCTATTCGGAATTCACAAGTGTCTCAATATATCTCAGGATCCAGTGTAACTATTATTATCGTTGCAAAGTTCCGACGATTATTTTTTCTTCATTTTTTATCCCACCTGATAAACGCGTTATATTTGTTTTCCATCCTTCAGACTTCCACAGATTTACGAGGAGTTCTATCACACGATAAGCAACGCCGACCACGAGAAGGACCTCAAATGGTGGTCGAACAATCACGGCGTCAACATGGCCATGAATTGGCCCCAATTCGAGGTTAGTTTTATCGAGCTTCTATTAAAAGAGACGAACAAAGAAAGAGAAAAGAGCCTGACTCGACCGGCATGTTGGACCAAGAGTTCGTGTTTCGGAAAAATAAAAATCGGTAGCCTCTAACGGCACGAGCCGATAGAAATTCTCGGCTATCCGAAAATACGAGTTACGAGAGTTAACAATTATTTTGTTTACTTTTTTTTTTCGTCAAATTAATGTTGCTGGACGTCGATGCTTCGCGGAATGCAACAGCATGCGCCTGCTTTAACGTTGCTATTATTTTGTCTCTTTTTTTCCTTTTTCCTTCGGTTTTGTTCCCCGTCCCTTTTTTTACGTTCTCGTTACGCAGGATTACACGGAGGAATTTCGCGACATAACCAAAGGCTCGAAATCTAAGGAAGCCCTGCCAGCAGGATCGATCACTCTTATCAATCAACGCCCGGTCGGCGAGGATCTGCATGTAACGTTTCGTTCTATTTACCATCATCATTATTTTTATCTCTTTGGTTTTAGAAAATAATAACGCGAATTAACGGGAAAAAAAGTCCTCTTTTACTGAAAATTCGTCACTGTCATAACGATGGAAAAACTAATGAATCGTCCAGAAAATTGAAGAGCTCTTGTGCCAGAAACCAAAATCGAATTTTACGTAAATGCTTATTTTTTTATTAGATTTTTCGTTGTTTTTTTTTTTTGGTAAATTCTCAGTTATTTATTTTAGTAAGTTTTTTTTAGAACTGTAGAAAAGTGCCGCACGTTACGCATGAACATGTTGGACGTTACGGCAGAGTGTTGGCATTCGCGGCTTGATAGAATTTAAATAGCTTAAAAAAAATAGTTTCGATAAAAGATATTGAAAAAATAGTACGACGCGTCAGCTCGATCGTTGTTGCAGAGTAGACGAATATTCGAAGTGTGTGCACGCAATAATGCTCTTCGACCGAAACTTACTGTTTTAAGGTTCTTGAATTTTATAACAGTTTTCGTCTTCGTCTATTGTCGTGCCGTTATCCTCCCTCTTTTCGTTTCGACGTGCGCGAATTTCTTAGTCTCGTATACACGTTAATGCGGTGATAAGCGAACCGAGCGCTGAAACTCTTGATCTTTCTAACGTAAAGGAAAAATTGGAACAGGAATTCCCACCGGTCAATCACAAAGCGAAAGCGAAGCCCGCAGCGAGGGTAATATCCTCCGACAGCGATCACGCTGACAATAAAACTGACAGTATCGATTCGACCAAGAATACGTCAGAGAAGAATCACGACGGTAATACCGTCAACAGGAGTTCCACTATCACGTGAGTCTTGTTTTTTTTTTATCCAATTTTATTCCGTCTTTTTTCCAATGGATTTTGGAAAATCCACTAGCCGGTTGTCCCTCGAGGTTGATATCGCGCCTCGATCAAGACTTTTCGAGGTTTGTACGAGGTCTGTATTCGATCGGAAGCTTTTCCGCGAGTTCTCAATTTTTCTTCTTCATTCATCGATAAACTTTTGAAGTTTGGACGTTTTTCACCATCCCTCAGAATTTTTACTGCTTCAAGACGTTTGTTTCGAAGAAAAAAGAGCGTTTGTAGAAGTTCGAGGTCGATTGTTCGTTGAAAAAAATTATTGCAGGTTGATTGTTTATTTGAAGATGATCGGAGGTCGGTTTTTAATGAATTTTTCGTCGAATTCGAGGTAGTCGAGTTTCATGAAACATAAGTTTGAGGTCGAGGAGTTTTAACACGGGAACGACGTTTCGACGATACGCAGGAACGGAACGAACGCGAAGCAGGAATCGAATCCCTTCGACGAGGAAGAATGGGACGAGGACGGCGGCGAGGCGCTCGTCGACACGGGGGAACCCGGTGTTCCCGTCAGAGCGCTCTACGACTACGAAGGCGCGGAAGCGGACGAGCTCAGCTTCAAGCAAGGTTCCTTCATTCATCTATATATACATATATATATCTTTGAAAAACTCGCTTCGATCGATTATTCAACTGTTGGTGAAAAATTGACAAGATCTTTTTGCGGGAATTCCTAAAGGAGTTTTTGAAGTAAAACACAAAACGACGTATTTCGGAATAAAATAAAGAATGAACGAAAGCGATTCCTCGAGGGATCGAAAGGAAGCCGTCGACAAGAATGTCAAATTCGATCGAAGAATCAAAGGTAACATTGATTTCCTGTTTGCAGGTGATGTTTTTGAGAAATTGGAGGACGAGGACGAGCAAGGTTGGTGCAAGGGGAGAAAGGACGGAAGGGTCGGCCTCTATCCAGCGAACTACGTCGACCTAGTGTCCGAATAATAACAGGGAAGAACGAAGTAACGAAAAAGTTGAGCGATAAAACAAACGAAAAATGAGTGGAAGAAGTAAACTTGTAAAGCCAAATGAAAAGCAAGAAGGCCTCCGCGATCATCTCTCGTCGAGGTACTCGCGAATCGCAACGAATTCGCAACACCCGCGAGAGACCAAAAGAAGAAAAAACAAAACGAATAACCGTAGATCCCGTTCGCGTATTCGTCAAATATTTTGACGCTCGCGTGTACATTGTTATTATTATTATATTTCTATTGTCAAATTCGAATTTTCGATGTTCGAATATCGCCAAAATTATTTTTCTTTTTCGGGCATTTTTTTTTTTGCGAAAGAATTCGACCGCTCGATTATGAATTCTCCCGTTTTTTTTTTTATTTCCGCCGCTTTTCTTTTGGTTTCGCCCCTCGATTATATTGTTCGCGTTTGCGGTTTTTCGTCGATGAGAAATGAAACAAAATTTATTTAATTTAATATTGTTACTGAAACGCGGATGGAACAATGAAACAAACAAAATATTGAAGGAAACATTTAACGTCTATCTAAATGGTGTCATTGTACATAATAGTATTAACATGAAAAAAGATAAAGGAATAAAGAACGCGTTAAGTAATACACGAAGTTATATATATGCATATATACACATATGTATGGAACTTAACGGACTACGTCGAGGCGATACGTCGAAAGATCGAATATATCGCGACGCTCCAATTTTCGACCAAAGCTCCGTTCCAATGTCAAAGGGGCGCGCGTCCATCAATCGATACGAACAAACTCTAATTTGTTACAGCTGAGGGTAGTTTTCGGTGAAAACTGCCTTTACGACCGGTAAAAAAACTAGACTCGATTAGGGAAAAAAAAGAAAGCCAAGAGCCAAGCAGGGACCCAAAACGAAAACGCGTTCGTTTCTTCGAAAGATGAAAAGGAAATTTCAATCGATCTTTGGCAGGAAGATTGAACGAAGAAACTCAAGCAAGAGGCAAGAACGAGCTTAGAGAAATACGGCGTCTCTCGTTGTCGAGAAGTTCAATGTCGAGGCCTCAAATAAAAAATTATTTTTTGTCCTTTTAATCGCGTCGTTAATCGCCTACGGAAATGTTTAATTGGTAATCGTTAAAGGCTGGTCTCGTTCTCGTTGATATTTCGAAATTTACAACCTTCGCGATACCGAGTATTCAACTTCGTATCTGCAATTTGAAAAAAAATGTAAAAAAGTTTGGCCGCGTCGAGTTCGCGGCGAGAGGAAAGAAGAAACGCGAAGTAAAAATATTTATAAAGACTCCGGTAGGACAGTGTCCACCGTAAGCGTCGCGAAGCGGATGTTAGCGAAAAATAATAAGGGAAGCAAAGAGAAAATAACGTAATAGAGGATCCCGTACTACGTACTCGTAATACTACGAGCAGTATCCAAATATTAGGGTACGCGATGTTGGATTAAAGAAAAAGAAGAATAAACGCGAACTGTTCATTGTGTGAATAAAATTGTGTCGGTGTTAAGAATTTAAAAAAAGAGAACATAAGAATAAAGAAAGGAACATCGACGATAATGTAAATAAACTAGAGGTGCGTTCGAGACTTTCCAAAGTCGTTTCGCTATCCGTTCCCCCTTAATTTTTTTTTCTCGATCATTTTTTTTCCGTTTCGTACGATCCGCTCTCAGTCGCGGTTAAACCGAAAATTGATAGTTCTCGGCAAAGCGGATAATGGAGAAACTGTTATGTAGAATTTAGTTTGTGTATAAAATTATTATTACTATTATTATTATTATTATTATTATATATAAATCTAATAAACGACCTACCTTAAATATATACAAACATATTTATCGCAATCGCGAGTGCAAGTCCCCGGACGATTGGCTCAAAACACGAAACGCCCGATTAATACGTTTTTGTAAAACTCACTGGAAAGGTCGTTGGACGACGATAATGGAGCGATGACTTCCGACGAAGGAGGGTCTCGCCGGGACATCGAGATGTATTTTCAATCGAGCCGGACCAATCGTAGTCCCGATCGAGACCGGGTTGCGAATATTTATCGATAAACAAAGACAATTTACCTGTTCACGTCCTCCTCTTCTATTGACAGAGACGATGATAATATACACGTCATAACTTAACATAGATTCCCGGACGAGGTTAGGATTGGGCGAGGTGACGCGAAGGGAGTCTCCGTCGACGAGGGAAATCGTTCCTCGGCGGGATCGCGTCGGTTTCTCGCGAGCGGCTCGTTTTACCGGTGAATCGCCGTCAATGGGTGTCAACGTGGGCGCGGAGTTCCTCCAATGTGAGAAAAGGTTTGTCGCACAATTGGCAAACGTGGGCGTTCCCGTTGTGAACGTCGAGATGCTCGGAGAGTTCAGCCTCGGTGTTGAAGACTTCGTCGCATATCACGCACGTGTGTTGCTCGTCGCGAACGTCGACGCCCCGTCTTTCCCATTCGGCGATCGCGACTTCCTCCTCGTGAGCCTGGACGTGAAGCATCAGTAGCATTTCCGAGTCGAAAGTCTCCTCGCATTGGTCGCAACCGTGCAACTTTCTATCCTTGTCCCTGATCGTTCCGTCGTCTTGGCGATCGACGATACTGATGAGGTTGGGATTGTCATCCTCGTCGTCGAAGAGGTGCTTCTCTACGTGGCTCTCGAGGGCGTCCTCGGAGCGCATCGATTCCCCGCATATCGCGCATCGGTAGAGCTCTTTGTCGTTCGCGCAAGTTTCCCCCCGAGCGACCTCCTCGTCGTCGTCGTCGTCGTCGCCGTCGTCGTCGTCGTCGTCCTCGTCGTCCTCGTCGTCGTCGTCGTCGTCGTCGTCGTCTTCCTCGCCGCTGATGTCGTCGCAGTGCTTCTGAAGATGATCCTTCAGTACTTGATCGCCTTCGAAGATTTTGTCGCAAACGAAACAGGTGTAGGTGTCGTTGTTGGTCGGTGGTCCGGGA
The DNA here is from genome assembly GCA_030523105.1 of Ophioninae sp. A BG-2022a. NCBI lineage: Eukaryota > Metazoa > Arthropoda > Insecta > Hymenoptera > Ichneumonidae > Ophioninae sp. A BG-2022a. The sequence goes on along the minus strand of JAPYZI010001758.1, from coordinate 22,017 downwards.
ACATCGCGGATGGGACGCTTCGTGCTCGAGGTTTCCGAAGAGACGGCCACCGCGTTGTCGATCTTCGGTGCTTCCGCGGCCATTTTAATCGCTCCGTCCCTCTCCTCGTGAGACTCGAGGTGCTTCGCGAGGAGCTTGTCGCTGCGAAAAGTCGCGTCGCACACGTGACACTTGCCGATCCTCGGAGAATTGCACACGTGGAGCCTGACGTAGCGGGCTTCGACTATCTCGTGGCAACGCTTGCACCTCATCATCTTCGGCTTTACTTGCCGAATCGTAGCCACCGGGGGCGTCGCTTTGTGAGCGGAAAAGTGTATCTCCACTTCTCTTCGACTGCCGAAACTCTCGCCGCAAACGCCGCATATGTGTTTCTCCGCGGAGTTGTTCGAAGGCGCCGAATCGGGGTTGCCGGGTTTCTCATCGGGGTGAACGATCTTCTCCGCGTTGGGGATCATCGGGGACTCGCGTTTCGGCGAGTCCATCGAGTTCGGCTGCGACGGAGACTCCTGGGGCTTCGCTGGTTTGACCTTGAGTTTCGAGCTCGGAGGTTCGTGCTTCCTGGTCGGTTCCCTGGGCTCGTCGGATCCCGTGTTGAACGGCGATCCGTCGTAATCGTTGTATTTCGCGGGCATGACGCTTCGCCTTTTTCCCAAAACGGGCTCGGCGCTAGGAGCGTTTTCCTTTGTGCTGGGTTCTTCGCAACGCTCGAGAAGCACTTTCGGCTGAAAGATCTTTGACTTCAACGCGGCTTTTACGAAATCCCCGGTGAAGGTGTTGTTACCGCGGTTCTCGCTCGACGAGGCTCTGTCCAGCCTGGAAGTCTCGAGGTACTTCCTTATCGATTTCCGGACGATCGTTTTCAGCTGCCGATCCAAAGATTGGTTGTACGTCTTGACGTCTTCTTCTTCGGGCTTTCCAGCGACTCCCGGTGAGCCTGCATCGAGAGCTTTCGGTAATCTCGTTTCCACGAATTCCGCCAGTTCGGACTGTACTCTCCGAAGGGCTTCGAGCTCGGTGCCCTCGACCTCGATGTTCAAACAACGCTCGAGGTACTTCCTCTCGCCGCTGGGGGCCGGTGACTTCGGAGAAACCCGTCGCAACTGCACCGCGTCTATTATGTCCGTGTTCCGTTGTTCCGGATTGGCGTCCTCGGTGCTCGGGGCTTTTGGCTCGGCGCCCTCCTTCGGCAATTGCGGCAGTGACACGGGGCTGAGATGATGGGCCTCCTGGAGAACCAGAGTCGACGTCACGACGAAGGTCGCCCCGTCGATCGTCAATTCCGAACGGATCGAACGGGGAAGGGAATTTCTGGCCTCCGAAGCGGTGGACGATTCCTGCGAAATGAAAGATGCAACGTTGAAAAATTGGAATTGAAAAGCCCTTGGCGGTCGATCGAAAGTACCTTGGTGACGCTGGGCTCGGTATTTTTTTGAGTGACCTCCGGTCGAGGCTCGTCAGCCTCCTTCTTCTTTGTCTCTGTTGTATTCTTGTCTCTCGGGTCCTTTTCCAGCTCGTTCCCGGGATCGGTCGTTGCCTCGTCTACGTCCTTGTCCTCGAATGTCCTCAAACTTTTGACTACCCTTCTCTGGTTCTCCGCCGCTTTGTCCGCGTTGCTCTTGGCCCGAGCTTTTCGTACAGGCGACAATTGTGCTTCGTCCGTAGTCTCGGAGTCAGTGTCGGTCTCGTTCTCGCCTGTCGCCGCGAGCAGCGCTCGCTTACGGGCTGCCCAGCGCTTCGTCGAGGCTTCCCTCCTCTCCGTGGTCTTGCCGCGTCTACCCGTCGTTTGCTTCGTCGGTGAAGCCCGGCTTGGCTTTGTCGCGTTCTCCGTCGTTTCTTTCCGCTCGCACGCCTCCGCGTTGTCGGAAAGATTCTGCGAAGCGATTTCATCTTTTTGATTTTTTTCACTTTTGGTACTGCTCTCCTGTTTAAAAAACAACAACAAAATTAACGGCGCTAAAAGGCTTATTTTTTTCCAGAACGCAGCAATGATTTCTTTCGGACCAAAAACATCGATCTAACCTTTGTCAAAGTTTCCGTCAATGGTAACTCTTCTCTATCCTGCGCCTTACCTACATCTTCGAGCTTAGCTTCGGCATCTGTCACCGGTTCGCCCAGTTTGATTTTTTTCTGGAAACGATACACGATGAACAATCGGAAGGTACGATTTTGCGAGGTATCGAAGAAAAGTAACGACTCACCGTAGCTGTAATGTCCGGGGACTCCTCGTTGGGGCTCTTCTCCGTGTGTTTCCTTTTAGCTGTGGACGCCTGTGAACAACGCGGGTAGATATCGGAGACTACATTGGAATCGTCGCGGATCGTCGTGGCTCTGTACTTACCGTACTGTCCGACAAATCGGCCAGGTCGAGGTGCTCTTGCAGCATCTTGTGGGACCGCAGGAATTGGTTCTTGAACTCGAACCACATGTCGAGCTTGTAAAGGCATACGTGACAAATATACCGCGGCCAATGCTCGTCATTGTAAATCTACGGGGCGGGTGAAAAAAAATCCGAAATTCGTTAATTCGGCAAACGGCGGAAGAAAATAGGAGGCAATGAGAAACAAAGGATCGGCGCCGATCCTAACCTCCGAACAATCGCAACTTGTGCCGATTGTTGTATTCTATGAGAGTTGGAAGAGTGAAAAAAAAAATAACGTACGTGCGTCGAGGTAGATTCCCCGAGAGCATAGATCTTCGGTTTGATGTCCTCGGAAAAGATATCAATCATGCAATCGTCTTCGCCCAAGCATACACGGCATTTATCATCAACGCTCGTGAATTTCCGTTTTTTTGGCATTTTCCCGGCTTCTTGTGCGCTCGCCGACCTCTCTCACCTACCCGCGTATTTTCTATCTCGAGATTCTCTATGTAAGAAACTCTACTTGTGTACATACGCGGACGCTCCCGCACGCGTGCATGCAATTTTACGTATGCGTATATATTTATATATACGCTGATATTTTTACGTGTGTGCATGCGCGATCGGGATGCAGTTACGTGTGTGCATAGAGAGACTGTATAGCGCATTTGGAGAAAGGAGCCTGAAGTTGGCCGCGGGTATTCGCGAGATTAAGCTCCGTTCTCATGAAACGGCAAGTTGTTGTTACCTCCGTGAAGTTGGCACCTTTGATTTGGTGTAAATCGAGGTACTTCGGCTTAATCTTTTTGTGATCCGTTTAGGGAAAGGAAGTTTGGACGATTCAAAGTATCGACAAAATTCGAGCAAACATTTTTCAAATTTAGAAATCCTTTTTAATTTTCTGCGTCGTCCATCGGTATTTGTGCGCTGATCACTTTTGCTGCCGCACCGGGGCTCCGCTTTGTCTGTCGTTTCATCTTAAATGTAATTCGAAATAGGATCTTAGCTCTACAATTGCTCTCTTTTCTTCAGTAAAGTGAAACAAAAAGAGAGATACCTTTTTATAAGTTCTAGACGTATCAATATCTTTCGTTCGCGTCGTGAATTTGGGCATTGGAAACCTCGGATCGTATCAGGAGAACATAATTCCCTAGGAGGTAGAAGAAGCCACAACCCTAGTTACGGTATGGTTGCCGCGGCAGCGCTGGGGTCGTCGGATCAGGATACCACGTGAAGTGAGCAGGTCTCTTCTGGTCCGCTAGTGCGCAGCCGCTGGCACTTCGAGCACTTGTGCTTACCTCTCTGAATTTGTCGAGATCACCCTTTGACCGTTACTATTCGAAATTGTTGGTCGACGGTTGTGAGTTCGATTTTTGCATCGGTCGCGTTCGGGTTTATTCAGTGAATCAGTAACAAATTTTTTTGGTAAACTTGATTAATTATTATCGATTTTAACATATTTTATATGTTCGATGGCTCAATCGAAAGTCAAGCGTTTGTCGGTAAATGAACGATCGTAATTTAAACGTTTGGCGGATGTTGAAACACAATAAGTACGAGTTCGGGACGAACGGGAGGATGACGTCACAGGACATCTTGGATGAGCATCTCGGGGTCTGCAGGTATGTTTGTCTCTCGTTTTATTCAATATGTTCGAGATTCACGATTATACAGTGCGATGCTACAAGTTAGTTTCGTTTTTACCTGTAAAAAAAGACAAGGGCTATTTTCCAACCGAACGAGTTAAACGACGCTGCTTGCCGAGCAAAGCAAATGAAACATGCTCGCGATAATCGTCGCGATCGATTCTACGCATGTACAAAGCGATCATTCAAATTCCGATCATAAATTACCCTCTCACTGTCTCGTTCGAATTAACGTTTCGCGCCGCACGATGAACGGGCAGGATTGCTCTTTCGTTCATCGTTCGGTGTTAGACATATTGCATTGTTGCCGCGGGAGCTCTAAAAAATGAGAATGATGCAATCTGCGTTTCGTGAGGAAGACGAGTCGCTGTCTCCATCTTGCGGAGCTAAAAGGCAGTCGAATTACAGTTCTATGGTTTTGGCACTTGGATACAAGATTCACGATTGCGCACTAGCGTTACGAAACTGGTATATGTTTCTTCGATTAAAAAAAAAAGAACAAAAAAAAAGACACAAGAAACAACGAAAAATCAAATCGTCTTTCATTATGGAGTTATGGATGCCTCTATTTTCCTTCCTGTAAATACTTATGAGACTAATACGTTACTGGACACTATTTTACGCCCCTCGCTATATTACACACCGTTTTTTTTTCTTATTTTACTTTTTTACCTCTTCGTCATAATAAACATTGGTCTTAAGAGACGCATAGACGCTTCGTGGAACGAACCACCCGAGAGAGAGAGAGAGAGAGAGAGAGAGAGAGAGAGAGCTTTAACGATTAACACTTTATCGAAGTAAAGCGACGCAAAGCTACGAGAAATTGGTATAAATTTTGAGAGTTATATAAGTTACGTAATCACGTGATCGGTCGATGGTGGGGGGGGTGGGGGAAAAACCGTTGACCGTTGGGCGTTCAGGGGGGAGGTTCAGTACGAAATCGGTTCGCGGCGGTCTTCGATCAAACGGGTCGTACTCTCAGAAAAAAAGTGAAAAGTTAATGGAAAATGTCGTGAGAAGTTATTAAAATGGCAGTGCTTGTAAGTTTCGAGGTTCGTATATCGTTTTTAACGACAATCCATTATTCGGTGCGCGCGTATTCGATCGTTGTACGGAAGGTGATGCTACAGTTCTCTGGCGGACATCTTGTTTTCGTTGCTCGCGTCCTTTCCGTTAGTGTACACCGAGACGCCTTCGGGAACAAAGGAAACGCCTTTTTTGATGTTCTCGCGCTGCCATGGAACGACTTCGATTATCGTCGCGAAAAATCATCCTCGCGTCGCGGCGTCTGTCTTGCGATTCCGCAGAGGGAGATGGAGACTTCGACGAGAGAGAGGTGAGTCAAACTAGACCGAAATCCGTGTGAACGGTTACGTCACGATTGTTGGGCTTCTCAGCGGCGGCCATGTTGACTTCGACAAGTGTATCGACACTATTAATCGGGCATCCCTTGAGAATTTTTTGAGCCGCTAGACTCGTAAATTGAACTTGCATGTCGCTTAGACTTGGATAAGAGTAAAGATCGCCGCGACTGACGGTTTTTTCGAGATTAGGCTCGGAACCCTGAGGTGCCCTTCGTTGCTTAGCGCTCTCGAGATTCTCGATGTAAACGTTATTGAACGAGCCCCCGAAGCCGTCGAACGATTTCGTCGGTGAGGGTGGATTCGAAGCGATATTGTTTTTTGATCCGGGACGCAGCAAGTTGCGATAGCTCAGCGCGTCCTTTGACAGGGAGAGGCTCAGCTTTCGTGAATTGTTCATGGCGTCGTTAGTGTTTTTCGTCGTTATAGGCATATTGCTCGGTGGATTGTCGTTGACGAGGGAATTTTTGTCGACGTTAGTGCTACCATCTATAAGATGAGCTTGACTGTTGTTTAAACGATTCGTCAGTTTGAGCTTGTTCGCGGGTACCTCGTCCTCGACTTTCGGCTTGTTTTCTTTGTCGGACTCTGCCAAGCTCGGTCTCGATTCTTTCACGCTCGTGTACAACGACGATGGGCGCTCGAGTTTCGTTCCCGTCAAAGCTGAGGACAAACAACGTTCGTAAGGTAATCGTTGATTAACGAATTTAATACATGTCTTTGTATCGATGTATCAGCGCGAACTAGACGAACCGAAAACTTAACAATGCATTTAATGAATTTAATTCAAAATTAACAATTTGGCTGCGCGTTAAACATACGAGATATTTGTTGGGTGGGATGTTACGCAACGCGATCGTCGCAAACGACGCGTTGCGTTACGTAACGTACCAGCGGGGCCGCCATTACGCGCGCTGCGCTGTCTACCGGGACGCTAACGTTTTAGCGAGGTTAACTTTTTCGAAACGCCTATCATCGAATAATTAAAAATGTTGATCGTTGGATTAACAAAACCCACCTTTGGTCCCCGCTTTCCATTCTTCCATTTTGCTGGCTTTTCGGATTTTATCTTCATCTCCGCTCTTCCCGTTCAAAAGTTTTTCCTCGTCCAACCGCGATTTCTGATTCTTCTCGCTGACGAGTTCGCGTTCCTGTTTATCCTGCTTCGTCTTTGAACCGTCCTTATCCACATTGGTCTGTCCAGTCTTGGCGGTGCCATTTTCGAAGGTGATGACCGAACGCATAGGCGAGTTGTTCTGATGGACGTAAATCTTGGTACCCGGCGAACCGGATATGGTCGTAGTGCTAGACGCGTTAGAGGCCAAGGTTACGCTGCTCTGGATCGCCCTAGGCTGCTGCTGCTGCTGCTGCTGCTGCTGCTGCTGCTGCTGCTGCTGATCCTGCGGCGTAGCGACCGGACTCAGATTCGTAGAGACTTGAAGAGTTATAGAGTTTTGCGCCTCTTGCAGCGGCGTCAACGCGCCCTGCTGAATGACCTTGAGGGGCGACTGCGCACCGGTCAACTTCGACCCCTTCAACGGCGAGGAAGACAGCTTGTTGTTCGATACCGATTTGCCGCTCGAATGGGTCGAGTGACCCGACGGTGTCTTTTGAAGAATCTGTCGGTGATTTCAATGACCGTTAGAAATATCGTCGAAGCGCCAAGCGCCGTTTCTCGCGATCGACAATACCGCGTCGTTGAAAGTGTTAGCGGATTTGCCTATTTCGTTTGTTCGTCGAAAATAACGCTTTAAAACCCTTTCAGATCGTTCCGGTAGTTTAATTACTTAAAAGGATAGGACGGTTCAGTCCCGATGGAATTTTCGGTCACCTTGTGCTGCGGGGAACCATTAGCGGACTTGGCGCCGCTTCCGCCGGAATCGTGGCTCGGTCTTCTCGAGCCGTGCCTGGTGCTCGACCTGCCGAGGGTCGCAGTTTTCGCCGGACTGACATTGGTCGCTCTAACCGAGCCGGAACTTCCGCCGCTTCGACTGGGCGACGAGTTAGTCGAGTGTTTGCCGTTCTGTATCGGACCTCGCGTCTGATAAGGCTCCTGATTGGCGCTCTGAGGCAACACGGAGGCTCGGGACGTGCATCTGCTCAGGCTCGAGCACTTTGAACGAGGTAACGTCGAACACGGTGATCTGTGGCGTCTCGAGCTTCGGGGCGTCGAGTTTGCTAACAAACTCGAGGAATCACCGCTCGGCTGACGCCTGTGTCGTCTGGGCAATGTCGCAGAGCGAACCGAACTCGAGTCGTCCCAGACTTGAAAACTCGCTTGCGACTGGTCCAAACCTTCCAGCATCTGCAACGAACGTTTGCTCGATGAGTTTTCCAATTTTCCTCCCGACGCCCCCTCTCGGTCTTCTTTCTTTCCGATCTTTACGAAGATTGCACAAATAACGAGGTTTACGAGCCAATCGTAGAATCGTTTTACCGATGGGCTTGCCGCTCTTGTCTGAGTCGCCACGCTGTGCAAATGCACGACCCGCGGATTGAACCATTCCGTGGGTGGGTACTGGGCGCTGAATGTACCCATCAACGGTGTACCCTTTCGTCTCGTGCTCCGTCGAAACAGCCTCGACAGGAGCCCGATTTTTTCTGAAACGAGACCCGACAAACCTTGAGAAAGGGGCAACGATTAAACTTTTATATCGTTTCGGCGAACGTTAGATCGAGGATCGGGGAAAGGCTGGTTAACGCGGAACGTTCGAAAGATCGGCAATTTTGGACGGGATCCAATTTTCAGTTTGGATCGTTAATCGTCTTGGTTACTGTTTCGTCCTCGTTTACATTTTACGCTTGTTAGTTACCGATCAATTTTCAATAATTAAATAATCCTTTTTATCATAAATTTAATTAACGACAATCAGTTTTTAATTACCCAAAAGAGTTTAACGAAATTTTAATAAATCGATTCCTTTGAATGACGAAACAGCTTTCAACTGATTAAAATTTCGCTGTATTTTTATTAATCGATCAATACTCTTGAATCAATTAACCAAATTTTGCTAAATTTTGAGTAATACATCTTTGAAAATAATGATTGTTTCGTTGATTAACGAATGGTTCATCCATCACCAAAGAAACAGTCCTTTCCCCGATATATCGAACTCACTGGTCGGACTGTGAGGCGTGCTGTCGGTGCTCGCGTACTCGGCGCTCGACGATGTATCGCTTCGATCCGGCCTTCGCGGCAGTGACCGTGAACTTCCGCTTCTGTGGAGGCGTCTCGCCGAGCCCCATAGTCGGAGGGAATGCCGCCTCTCGAGGCGTCCCGGTACCGATCTGCATCGCGCGAACAGCACCTTGTCGTTCGGGTTACCTGTAATTAACCCACCGATATATTTATCACTACCGCTTCGTTCCATTCGCGTTTTTTCGTCCTCTCGTATAGGTTTCTTCCCAGCTATTATCTTCACCCGAATTAAGGATCACTTATCTTCATTTTGAATCAGTTATCGGTACAGAGTCGATTGGAATTGGTTATCGTTACAAATTATTCGGTCGTCTCAAAAACCGCGATCTTTTTTTCCTCAATATTTTTTAATATATATTTATACATATATTAAATATATATATATATTTGAAGTAAAGTAAAATAAAATATTCGTTAATAAGCTATTTTTGAGGTTACCGAATAACAAGAGATCGAGCTTCCAAAAAAAGGAAAAACGTATTTGAGGCGAATGTCACTCTGTCTCGAGAGTCGTAGTCCCCAATGATAAAAAAAGGCCCCTCGTGTGGCGTAATTGCGGTAGAAAAAGGATGCTACACGAGGGGACGAGGAGTACCGCGGAACGCCTAAGGAGAGTTCGGGGCGTGAGAACAGACCTCGGTGAAAAAGTTACGCCGAAGAATCGAGAATATCGAGCCAAGAGAATCAGAAAATCCCCCGGACAGATAGAAAGAGAGAGAGAGAGAGAAAGAAAGAGAAAGAGTGGAAGTGAGGTACGAAGGAAGGGGAGAAAGGGGGAGAGAAGATTATACAACGTGGTAGTCGTTGATCTTTGGCCTCTCTGTGTGATCTCGACAGCGTGTAACGGTAGACAATGTCGTGAGCAATGGCTAATGTATCGTTGTACTGAACGCTCCTCCCCGGTCAAGTCTCTTCATACTCTACAATCATACAATACCGCTCAAAACTATTTTCCCGTCGTCTTCGGTATCGAAAAACGGGTCCCTCGATCCTTGCCCATTTTTTGCAATATTTTTATTATCTTCCCAATAATAATTATTATAATAATATTAAAAGAAGTAACAGAAGCACAATTTTTAAGTGATTGGTAAATTGAAATGTTTGGTCGACTGACCGCCTTTTATTTCAATCTTTGATATTCATTTCTGCGCATCATCGTCGTTATTATTAATTTTATTATTATTATTATTATTATTATTATTATTATTATTATTATTATTAAGGAGAGAATTGAGAATAAGGCGAAAGATGGTGAAAAGGATTACCTCCGCAAATAACATCGGCGAGATTGGTCTGCACCGCCTGATGGGTGACGTTTCCATCCCTGAGAGTGAGCATCTCACCATGAACGAGAGCCATCGCCTCGTCGTTGCTCATCAGCATACCAGCCTGTCCACGACAGCCGGCCATTTCTCGGGAGTTTCTTCTCGAGTTACCGGAATCTCGTCTGAGTCTTCTAGTTTCGGGTGTAACGACGAAGTATCCTTGGGAGGTATGGTAGATCTTCCGTTCCTGCATGAGCTTAGCGAGGGCGTCGTAAACGAGCTCTCGATTCGGCCGTTGCATCGTTGGGAATGCGTTTCTCAACGCTGATCTGAGGGTATCCAGGGTAGCCGCTTGTCTCTGGGACGTTAGCTCGAGTATCGCCCAACAAAGGGCTTCCGGCAGGGGCGTGAATTGACCCTGCGATACCGGCGCTACTAGACAATCCTCGATGTCACCTGAAACGACGTTTCGACGTTACAATTTTTGTCGACGTCGACCGGCTCGTCGAATTTATTCGTTCGTAGCTTTGAGCGGTCACGGTCGTCGAGTGATCGGACGATTTCATTTTTTTCGTCTCGAAGCTTTTTCCGACGACAATTGCGCGTTTAGATATACAGATTTGTTTTTTCATTTAGAGTTGCTTTTTTTTTGTTATCGAGAAAACGCAAGTTGATTCTTTTCCGTCACTGTTGAGTCGGTGATGTTTTTTTTTCCCTGGTGAATATTGAAATTACGAGAGATCGAGGAATGTGCGCGAAGTGCGATTATCGAAATGTTACCGGCGCTACTAGACAATCCTTATCGACGTGGAACAACTATTGGAATTGATCGATAATGCACAAAGGTCTTCTTTGGGTAAGAATCTATTTATATATTAATAAGACGGTGTTCCTGTTATTCATAAATGTTTGTGTCTTCAAACTACGGAAATCCCCATGTGATAACAATAATTCTTATCTTATCTTCCCACCTGTGCTATCTTTGCATAATTTAGTAAGACAAGAGCCGCGAAGAGGTAACGGACAGACGCGACGGACGTACTCCAGCTCGCCCTTATTCGCGGTAACCCGCGTATTTCTAAAAACGAGTGTCGCAGGCGTGCCGATCATTTATATATAAACCAGGAAACCTCTTATCTACTTGAATTATAAGAGAAGCACCTCGAAGCACGACGTCGAAGCTCGTCATTTTTTTGTGCGCCGCTATCTTTTCGGTAAGTTATATTTTAACATAATCCTAAATAAAGCGTGTATTTTTTAAGATCGTATCTTTCAAATAATATTTAAAAGAAAGAGAATGATTTTTTTATCGCGACCGAAAATTCAGTCGTGATTTAACGCGTTGGTTGGACGATGATTTTTCAGGGCGTTCAAGCTTGGTCGGAAAGCAAGATAACCATTACTGCTGACGATTGTGCGAGGAGTATCGTCCATTTGGCAACGGTTGTCAAACTGGTCAAACCCGAGGAGCGTTGGGCCTTTCGAGAGTCGGTAAGGCTAATATTTCCTTTGCACTTGTCAAATAGGTATACGATACGATCCGACGAAAACGTTGAATTTTCGGCGTACGCAAGGTTCTTTCCGCAGCCGAGTTAAAAATGAAGAGAGATTTAGAAGCGCTAATTCCAGAAGCGCGTAACCAAAGCGCCATCGAGGTTTATCGTCACGAAATTCGTACCTTGCTATACCCATCATTGCCCATAAACTGCAACCAAGAGGTAAAGCTAGAAAATACGGCTCACGTTTTTATTCGTTTGATATATTATTTTTCAACGATTGATTTCGTCGATCAGATCGCGTACAAAGTCGCCAAAGTCTGCTTCGACGCCGCAGAAACTGTCAAGGTCCCGAAACGCATCGTCGCAAAGGTACAACGGGTAAAACAGGTAATCATTGATCAACTCGAAAAAAAAAAAACAAACGCCGAAAGCCAATTATTTTTACTTTCGTTTGTCAGGGTCATCGTCGATCCTCATTAATGCGAATTTGCGAAACGCGTTTATTTTTCAGCGTCCTCCCGTCCACAGCCCCTTCTATCCTCCGTTTGGAAGATAATACGGACAACTCTGTGATTCCGTTCGATTGATTCACCGGAACGGATTTGTTTTAAAATTTATCGAAAACGTGTGAAACGTTCGTCGTCGTAATAAAATGTTTTTATCGGTTGTTCGACTCTTCCTTTATTTGTATCGAAACAATTTGCAATGATCCAATAATCGAATAACGTTACAACGATGCGAACAGTTAAAACGAAAAACGGCAAAATCGCGAAATATTGAAAACAAAGTCTAACGCGAACCTTTCTAATCCGAATCCTCCGGGGTGAGATCACCTCGCAATTCCATACCGCTGGCTTCGAGTTTCAAATCTGCGTTGTTACGAGTTGAAGTATCACCGGTGTTTCGTTCCCCGACACCGCTCCGTCGGTGTCGTTTTTCTCGATGTTTTATTATGATACGTATGAGGTATTCCGGGTGGAATTCTCAGCTGTTCGGCCTTCGCCAATTTTTAATCAGTCGTTGCTTTTTTGTGCGTCGCCTTGTCGCTCGAATCGGTGACACCGATAAGAGCTTCGGTGGCTGGCATTGGTTCGTGTTTTTTCGGGAGGGCCACAGTTCTGAGTTGAAAAAAAAATATGGTTCGCAAAAAAATGTCTCGAACAGTCTTCTCGATGAATCTTTCGAACCGTCGTTTCGTTCAATAACGAGTTCGATCGATACGGAGATAATCCGAAATTCTGCAAACTCTGCCTCGAGTATCCCGTACGTAAAGCGGGCAGCGACTCGTACGATTTTTTTGAATTTGTGGTCGAGTAGTATAAAGCGGACGTACAGGTGTTTCAATATCAGTGTACGGTCGGTATATAAATAACGAAGACTCGATTCTAAGTTGACGAGGATCGGTTTACCAATCGCGTGATAGCGATCTTTCAAACGTCCTTCTCGTATCGCGATGAAAAATCAAAGCCTCGTTTCCTTTCCTCCAACGATCTTTCGAACTCCTCGCTCCCTCTCGATACTTTTGGAAAGTTCGAAAATCGAGCCTTTTTCGAATCGGAACGTCATAATGGAATTCCATCGTCTCCTGGTATCAGGATTGCGAGAATATTGCGAAAAATATTCCGAAATGGAAAAAAAATTCCGCTTCGCGCAATCTTATCGATTTTACGCCAAGTATTGAAGATTCGAGTAGTCACGGTCGTCGAGTGGTCGGACGAATTCACTTTTTTTTGTCTCGAAGTTTTTTCGAATTCCAAATTGCGCTTTTAGATATACAGAGATGCTTTTTTCTGTTATCGAGGAAACCCAAGTTGATTATTTTGCCTCACCGTTGAGTCGGTGGTGCTTTTTCCCCGGATCGAGCATTAAAATTACGAGAGACCGAGGAATGCGCGCCAAGCGTGAAAATCCAAATGATAAACGGTTCTCTTCGGGTTCTCTCCTCGGTGCTCCCGTTGGTGGAGCGCCAGCGTTGTCTTTGGCCCTCCTCTTCTCTTTATCTATATTTATTTCCTCTCGACGCACAGCCGTATTTTCAAGATAGATATCGATCGGCGTCGGCGTTTCACACGCGGTGCGTCCGCTTGGAAACGCGACTCGGGCGTTACTTCGATACGTAGGGGAACAGCGAGTAAGACGCGAGGCGAGATGGAGCGCAAGAGTCATCGCCCGGAACTTCCGGTGGGGTTTCGCGGGGTTATGGGGAACCGACGTTCTCAATTATCAACGCTTTCATTGTTTTCATTGAAACAATGAAAACGATGGTTCGATAAAAAAGACGGTTCGATGAAAAAACAACTAGAATCCGCTATATGACATTTTTCACTAAAAAAATCGTAAATATAAATACGAAGTACAGAGCCAAAACGAATGAAAAATCATAGAGGGCGTTTAATTGCTCATGGGGAATAGATATCCGATCGGGAAGCGCGGTCGTTTCCCCGGTTTCAAAAGAGGGACGAGAGGATTGCTCGATTCCTGAGAATACTGGCGTATCTCGGAGGCGCCGATGGCCCGGGCGGATACAAACGCTCACGCGTCGAACCGTGGCCCACGAATAAATCTCCACAGAATTATATCTGCGGATAGTTATCCCTGAACTATAAGCGTTCGCGCGTTTAAACACGGGACTTTTCGTAACGAAGCCGCCTCCGCTTTCTCGAGTTCGATCGTTTCTTCATTTCCGTTGGGGGAAAAAAAAGTCAATTTTGGAATTCGTAAATCGCTTCGACTCGAAATCCAAAGGAACTTGAAAATCCCGCGAATTCGTTATTTGTAAATTTGTTTGAATCGCATTTTCATAGAAACTCGCTTTTAATCGAATTTCAATGAAAATTCTATTTAAATTCGATCGTTCGACGGAAGCCGATGTTAAACGTAACTCCTCCCGAAAGCGAAAGGCGCGAAAGTAAAAATGGTAGGAACCGCGGGAAAGATTTTCCAACGCGGTCGGGACAATGGGAAACGAAGGTCCGAGCCGATTGATACGAAACGCCCCATGGAAGGTGAAGCGACTCGGATATCGCTTACCTATAGAGACATTGGTACATTATATATTGGATATAATGGGTCGGCGTATCTTATAAATTACGTATACATCTCGGAGCAATAAACACAAGACCTGGAAGGTGCGGAGAGATCGCGTCTCGAGACGCGTCCGGGAGTTGTTCCGAGGCAATAGGAATCGGTTCGTGTATTAGTTTGCTCTCTCGTTTCTTCGCCCCTCCCGCGCCCTCTCTCAAACGAGAGAAATAACACTCCGAGGCCTCTTCTCCTCCCTCTTGGCTCGATCCTGTAACTCTTCTATTGGGTATTCGCACGCGATAAATCTCGTTCTGTAATAATTAATTGAGACGTCGGTACACGCTCGTGGCCAACATTCGAGAGTGCATTTTCACGGTGCAACCTTACTCGCGCGTACACGTATCGGTTAATACCGGGTTGGCTCTCGAGGCCCCTTCGCAGTCGCGAGGTGTGGAAAGTCTTTCGATCGAGACGACCGGGTTTAACGCTTTTTTTTCTTTCGCCGAGTCAAACGCGCTCTCGGACACCATCTTGCCGATATCGGGAGAGGGGGGGGGGGGGGGGGGGGGGGGAGGCGAAGACGCAACCTCGAAACGACGGTTTTCAACGAACGTTGCGCTCCGGATCCGACGTTCCTCCCTTCGGGAAAAGTTAAGACACGTGCGTTGAGCGAAGGCAACGCCCATAGGGAAGACTATGGATTTTTATGTCCCGGGAACTAACTCAACGACCCGTAGAGACCGGCCGGGGATAATCGCGTATACGAAAAAACTTGCATCCGTAGAAAGGGAGTTGGAAGCCCCCGTACAAATATCGCTCGACCAAGTTCTCTAAATTCTGGAGGTACGACGAGCCCGTCGGTTACGTGTCTCGAATACGAAAAAACAAAAAAAGCAACGAGCTCGACGTTCCTCGCGAATCGAACGGGGGGGGAGGGTTCGCCGGTGTACTTGATCGATACGGGACGAACGCGACAAAGGAATTCCATTTTTTTTCTTCCTTTCCGCGTTCGATATCGTTTCACCTTTTTTAGGCTTGAAAAAAAGTCTTTGGGAATGGAAAATAAAGATCGTAATGAATTTTTGTTGTTGTCGAATAGAAGAAATTCGAAAAGAAATCGAGAGCATTCGAGACCTCTTTCGCGGATGCGTTTTAATATCCGTTGGACCCTTTTAGGTAGGAGAAAGGGGGACATCGAACCCCGTGAAATTGGGCTCGTTGGGGTTGTTCTCCTCGATCATGCAGCAAGCTCGTTTCCACTCGGAAAATGTAACAAAGCGGGTTTATGTTTATGCGCACGTGCGGAGGAAAGGGGCGGAGGCAAAAGTTAATCGATACGAGTTTCATCGTATCCGTTTGCCTCGTGACAAAAAATACGATTTCCGCATCTGTCAAAATTCGCAATTTCGTTGATCAAATTTGCCAAATTCCGAAAAATGTCGAATGTCAATTCGAGAGCGGTCGATTCGATACGAAAGGGTGCATGGATCGCGGATTCGCCTCGGAGAAGTTTACGAGAAGGCTCCGCGATCCGAGCTACCCGCGTGCGCAGTCGTTCGTAATTTTTCTTGGCCGGCGTACGTACGCGTCCCCCGGTATGACGAATGTCTTTCATCCGTACACGGGCTTCGTCCCTTTTATTCGTGCCGCGCCTGCTGTTCTCGTATACATCGGGACACCCTCTGTGTTCCAGCCAATTAACGATCGATGCAACTTGTTCGCTCGACGCCCCGGCGACTCTCCGCGAGCTTCCCCGTAGATACGAGTCACGCCGACAGCGATCCCGTACCCACCGCGAACTACCGCAAACGGAGAATCGCCTTTTGAATTATATCGTACGATATATCCTTCGCGTATAGGATCTATCGTACGCCTCGAATTCGCTAATCTCGGACTCGATTGTTTCTTCCCACCGATTCCTTCAAAATTCGCATTCGAGAATCAATTGAATTCGTTACGATTCATTCAATATTAATAATCGAACGCGTTCAATTTTATATAATTATAATTATAATTGTAACAATTGACCGATCGAATTAAAAAATATTGGGAAATGCTTTTGCAAGAACGTACGAGAAACGAGAGAAGAGTATTCCGATCCCGTTTCTCCTCTCTCTCTCTCTCTCTCTCTCTCTCTCTCTCTCGTCTCCGCTCGTATTCGTTCTCTCGTTTTATCCGTGTTTCTCGTTTCGTATCATAAATGTCGGGGAACGAGTCGGCCTCGGTTGCACATCGGCGATGCGTTTCGTCCGAGTAACGATACCCGACAGTCTTTACGACCCCCGATGAATTCTATTCGAATTCCTCGACGCGTAGCAACTGCGAAAACGAAAGGAAGAGAGAGTGGATACACCTCGAATTATCAATGTTTTTGTACGATCCAATGTCCCGAGTCGTCCAACTATCCCATGGGCATTCCTGTGTTATCACTCGTGTCGATAAACGGAAAATGGAACGCGTTAAATTTGACGCTGCGAATCTCGCTTGTCTCGATATTTTCTGGCTCGTTTTCCATCCGTCTCCGCTCGTCCTTTCGCTCTTTTTCTCCCCCCAGACTTTTATTTCCTACCAGCCCTTTTCTCGTTCTCGTTTCCGCTGTAAAATAAAAAGGAGGGTGGGGGGATTGCGCTTTTATTGGGTCGGGTCATTTATGCGCGAGGAAGATCATAAGAAGGGAGCGTTTCGCGGCCAAGGGGGCAATAAAGACGTTCCGCTCTCTCGGCCGTTTGAACACGTATCGAGGTTCTTTCGGAGAGGCGATAGAGGCGAAATATAGATAATACCGATAATCAATTTTTTGGTTTTCTCGGTTTGTTTTTTTTTGTTGCTCGCTTTACCGCGCGAACGTTTGAAAAAGTCGAAAAAAAAAGAAAAAATGGTAAATCGTTTGTACGGAGTACGTATCGACTTTCTAAAATAAGTACGAGGATTTGTTTTTTAGCGGGATAGGAAAAAGGAAAATATAGCTGGTCGAGAGGTGTTGTGCCACGCGCGTATGTGGAGTACAGCGTATAGATATCCCACGTTCGAATACGCTGCATTTCCTGCGTAACTCGGCGAGGAGCGGCCCACCCACGCGTCTGCTCCGAGGAATATCATACCCAATGGGAGAGCGATGCGAAACGGGGACCACGAACGCGTGGGGTGACCGCCAGACCGGAAGACCGACTCTTGATGGGAAGAGCAGGTGCGCAACGGACGCGCCCAATTCCCCAAATTTTTAACGAAAATTCCGTCCACTCGATTCCGACAAAGTTTTTCTTCGATTTGCTGTTCGAATTTCAGAGAAAAAGAAATAATTTTTTTTATTTCTCTGCCTCGTTCATAGCCACTTTGTCTATTTTTATAAATAACGAATGATCGAGCGTTATCGCGTGTTTCTCGAATTAAACAAAAAGTATCGCCCGATTGATTCGGATAATCAATGACTCGTTGATTAATTTATCGTTTCAATTACGAAAGAAACGAGTTTCCGAGTATTTTGTCCTCCGGGATAAAAAAAAAATAGCGGGGTTGCGTTCTCGCTCTCCGTGTACAATGACAAATTTACCAAATAAGCGATTCGTCACGATCGATAACCTGAAATTCAACATTCACCCGTGATAAAACGAGAAAAAACATTGACGAGAGTTTGAAGCTGGAACGCGGATCGCCGGTGATAATAATGGCTCGGGTTCCATGGTTGATTAACCGTCGTTCGTTAACGCGGGTCGTATATTTATTAAAATCATTTATTTTGATTTATTTATTTCTCATTTTCTCACCGAGTCGGCCAGCTGTCAAATTATTGCGTCAGTTGCGCGACCCGTCACTCGGTGACGCTATCAAAGCTCGGGAGACCAGGAAAGGTGGCAAGAGGATAAGAAGATAAATGAAAATGAATCGATAATGAGGCAGAAAGAGAGAAAGACGCGATTCTGTATCGATCGATCGATACGGTCAAAAAATAATAATATTTTATCCCTTTCTCTCTCTCTCTCTCTCTAGCTCTCCGTAGTATTCGAAAAGCCGCGAGGACGTGTACCCGTCGACGAGATCGACACCCCGTGGCTGCGTACCCGCTGAACAGTCAAACCGATTGATCCGATCGATCGCGCAGTAATTAATCGGGAAATATATCGAGGCTAGCGAGACCAGCGACACCTTACGTTTTTATCAATTTTTCTTTTTTCAATACGCGTGCACACGATCGGGGGTGTCGACTTTCCAAGCGGCGGTTCGTTAACGTTTGAGCTTTTCGTTGCTTCGGGGACCGTCTCGTACAAATCTCAATCGCGTATTCGATTTATCGATAAAAGAGGAATAATTAGGTTTTTATTTCAAACGAAATAAAATATTGAAGAATTTTCCACGCAGGAATCCGATGACACTTTGTTTTCTCATTTTTTAAATTCCCTTAGTTTCATTATTTTGCGATTTGTTTTGTTTTTTCATATTCGAATGACGGATTATCGCTATAAAGATTCGATCAATTACTGAGGTAACTCGACGGATCACGGATTCCTAGAGTGAATAGGTTGATCCAAGCGTAGAGTTCGTTACACCGAAAGAGCTATTTAATCGCAGCGACGCGTTGGATCTATCGAATCGAATTCTCCACCTTCCTTGTCCGAGTATCCGAGTGCGCGAGCACTTTGACCAGAAATTGACGTCCGGCTCGTGTTTTAGCGCAAATGAACTTTATTTTTCACGGGGAAAAGAGACGAGAGAACTCGGGAGGAAATTTAAGCACGACACGGGGCATAAATACGTCCGGGCGGTGGTACACATATCGATGTTTTATAAGCCAGGTAATTCGGACTCGGATAAAGCGCGATACTCTCGCGTGGGAGACTCGAACGAGAAGAAGTCCACGAGTTGCACAATTTTCACGAATCTCTCCACCGATCGAGCCCGACTTAGTTATTCGTAGTTGGAGCGTGTACGTCTGTGCGCGTGTGTATTTATTTAAAAGAGCGAAAGGATAAGGCAAGAGTGAATAATCGAGCAAAGCCACGCCCAAGCTTGCTGAACTGGAGAATGATCGTTACTTATGCATAGACGTTTACTCGTACGCCAGTGCATACATCAACGTGTGAAAAGTTTGCTCGTTCGAAACCAACGATCTTCTTAGGGGGTCCCTCGCTTTCGTCTACCCTTCATGTTTCGCCTCTAAAATTTACTGCGAATTACTGGACAAATTCGCACCCCGAACGCTCGCAAAGTATCGCTGATCACGCTTCGCGACGATTCTTATCGATCTTGTGGAAACCTTTTGATCGAAGAAAAAACAACATTTTTTAAAAGGATTTTTTTAAATAATAGAAAATCAAAAAGCCTATTCAGAAATTGGCGATTTAATTTTTTCGTTTCCGAAAACAATTGCAAGGCGACTTTGCGAGGCGAGTTTATCGGAAAGTGGAATTCTCGTGGGACGAAAAATTGATTGTCGATTTCGGGAAAGTAGCGATTGCCGAAACGTCTCGTTTGAATACGTCCTCTGCCTTTTCCTTTCTGTTTTCTACTCTTTTTTCAAAAGAGAGAGAGAGAGGGAGAGAGAGAAAGAGCTCGGCGAGAAACGATCCGGTCGATCGGGAAACTCTTGCGCGAAGCTATAACTCAGCCTTCTTCCTGTTTCCGTCTCTCTTGTTCACCCGCTTGACAATATACTCGTACGTTATACGTATATCCATCGACGTGAAAGTATGCAATCAAAATCTGTCGCATCGCGACGAAAAGAAGAAGAAGTCTCGTCTCCTCGGGGCGTACCCGTGTATCTCGAGAAATTTCAGACCGCTCCGATTCGCCTCGTTCAATTTCTAACCTCAACTATTTTTTTTTTTCTTCACATTTCCGTATTATCTTTGAAAGTAAATTCTGTTTTTTAACGAACTTGCGCGTCTTTCAATGAAATTTCACGAATGAACGTCAACAGGGCTTTTCAATTATACGAAAGAAGAATTTTTTCAAACAAGCCTGATTTTTTAATTTGGCACTGAATTCTGACCCCTTAAGGTTCGAGGCCGTTCCTCGCCTCGGGTGAGCAAGTTTCATTATTCGAACGTTACTTTTCACGATTAAAGTGGAAATAAAAGGTAATTGATTCGGAGTTCGAGGCTCGAAGAAATTGCTATGGGATCGAGGAAAGCGTACGTTTGATGAAAAGTGTACGATTTCCAGATGTTTTGCGTATTTCCGTTACCTTTTTATTCATTTTTATCGCCACGTTCGTGGCACTGGTATTTTTTTGTTCCCGCCACGATTCTCCCTAATGTCTGTTATCGTGAAAATATTCGATCGTGTTTGAATTGCATAGCGGAGCGCGTGCACACGTTCCCTCGTACCCGCTTGAAAATGAGATACGCGATGAGTGCGAGGTTCGACATTGATCTCTTCCCCTCGCTCCTCCCCCGGCACACCTTGACCATCCACCGCTCACGTTTTTCCATCGGCGCTCGAACAAAGTGCCAGGAAACGGCAGGTGCATCGATCGCTTCGTACCATCGCGTATGGAACCGCGCGGTTATAAATACCTTCTTCCACGGTCGAATCCTTCGCAAAATCCCGATCCGCGTTCAATTATTCCCATTTTATTTGTTTTTTAAAAAAAAGAGGAAATCTGGTATCGCGGAAACGGTTGCGGAAGCGTACCACTCTAATTGTAATTGACTCCATAGTAGGAGTAATCAGGCGAAACAAACAAATTGTTAAGTAGCACGCTCGTACGTAAAATCGATAAAGGTGAGATAAAGCCAAAAGATAAAAGCGATGAATCTCCGTATGACGTTAAAGAAACGTTGGGAGAAAGGATCCGGAGCTGAGAGAGACGGGAAGAGAGAGAGAGAGAGAAAGAGGATCTCGTCTCCTCGGAGACTCGGGGATATCGAGTCGCGAAATAGAAAGAGAGCTCACCGGAATCACGCCTCGAATTTGCATAGAACAACGATCGAGCGAACGGGAGATCGATTTTCCCTCCTCTATTTTTCCTCGCTTCCTTTTTTTGCCGATTTCTTTTATTCCTCTTTCGCCCCGGTTAAGATCGGGGGAAGTCGAGGGGACCGGGATGGATTCAAAGGTCGTCCTGTGTTACGAGAGAAGCGATTTAAAGTGTTCACCGAGTCGCGGTCTTTGCCATTTCCCATGAACGTTACCGTAAGACCCGAGTCGATCCATATAAAACCGGGTGGAGGTCTCGTGAATCGAACGAGAACTACGACCACGATTGATCACTGCGATAAGGGAATCTAATGCCTCTTTCGATCCGAATACTTCTTGCTTTGCTTTCGCACGTTTCTTTGCTGTTTAACCCGGCTTTTTTTCTCCTCCTCGCTCCTCTTTTACCCTTTCCTCGTCTTCCTTCCTTCGTATCTGTTTTGCACGATGAGCTCGATCGTGGTTTATTGTACGGTGGACTGTGCTGGATCAACGCGGCCGATCGGGCGCGCCCGTCGAGCCGGTTTACGTCGGTCAACTCTCCATTTTTAGAGAAAAATGACCAACAAATATTTTACAAACTTTTTTTTGCATTTTACCAGTCTAATTTTGTACTTTCGGGAAAATCTCTGGCATATTCGTAATCAGCGGACAATTTCCGATCAAATACACCCTTTTAATACTTAAAAAACGGAAAAAAATTTTTTTCGACCTCTCAGGCCCGTTTTCCCGAAATCTCAAAAATCACGATA